>BTPG01000005.1:158305092-158330092 GCA_036245525.1 Semisulcospira habei
TTTCCATATTATCCTGTATTTCAAAACCGCTCGAGAAACATATCCATACTCATTTTCTAAACTTTCTGGAGCAAGACCATCTGATAACTGCAGCACAATCAGGATTTCGACCTCTACATTCGTGCCAAACTGCCCTCAGTCAGTTAATTGATAAATGGCTCTCTGCCATAAATGACAGTAAAGTATCAGGTAAATCTTTCTTGACCTGAAAAAAGCTTTTGATCTTGTCAACCACTCTATCCTACTAAAACAACTACCATTCTATCACACTGACTCAAATACTGTCTCCTTTATATGTTCCTATCTCAGGGACAGAACGCAGAAAGTACTGCTAAATGGCAAATATTCCTCTGACGGTGTAGTAACTTGCGGTGTTCCACAGGGGTCTATTCTAGGGCCCTTATTATTTAATCTATTTATTAATGATCTGCCACTGTGCATATCTCATTTAGACGCAAACTGCGATCTGTTCGCAGACGACACGACCATACACACATCTGATAAAGATATCGCAACCATTAATAAGGTACTCCGACAAAGTCTATATGAAGTAGCAGGCTGGTGCAGTGATAATCACATGATTATTAGCATTCCAAAGACAAAGAGCATGTTACTTACTACACGTCAGAAACACCAGCATGACCTACCACCTTTAACACTCTCCTTAGATAGCCAGCCTGTAGAACAAGTAACTAGGCATCGCTTATTAGGCGTTATCGTGGACAAACAATTAAGCTGGGAACCACATACTGACTCTATATGCAAAACAATCTGGAAAAATCTGTTCCTGTTATCAAAACTACGCCATATAGTTAATACTGATATCCGTAAACTATTTTTCCATGCGCATATTAAAACGCATTGTGACTACAGTTCTACCGTCTGGGATGGATGCAGCGAAGTTCACATGAAAAAAGTTAATTCCTTGTATAGTCGGGGCATTAAATGAATACTTCCCAGTCCTACTTCGACTGACGAAAAAAATAAAATCTCTCAAGTTACTAACATTGAATAAACAGTTTGAATTTAATCGCTGTGTTCTACAGCACAAGATCATGCAGGGAAAAGCCCCACCCTATCTAAAAACTATATTTCCCGACAGTAATAGGAAAAACACGAGAAATAGTTTGATCCACCTTCCAAAAATTAGATTAGACATCTGTAAAACCAGCCTGTCTTTTTCAGGCCCTAAAGCGTGGAATATTTTACCTCCACACCTAAAATCAATTTGTAAGATTAGCGTCTTCAAAGATCGCCTCCATAAATATTTACTTCAGAAGTAATAGTATGTTCGGCTCATATATGCTACTATTCGTATAGTTAGTGACAAGTTTTCAATTACCTAATAATCTTCTACTGTTGCTGCAGATTATGTAATAATTTGACTGTGTACATTAACCTGTCAGATTTTATTATATATATATATATATATATATATATATATATATATATATAATATATATATATATATATATATATATATATATATATATATATATATATATATATATACTATATATATATATATATATATATTACTTCCGCCTTTCACCCCTCCCCGGGTATTGGACGTCGACGAGAGACCTCCAGCGACTCCTGTCCTGTGCTTCTCCTTCAATTTTACTCCAGGTGGTTCCCAGTCTCTTGATGTCTGCTTGGAGGTCTCGACGCCAGGTGTTTCTCGGCCTGCCTCTTTTCCTCTTTTCCTGGGGATTCCATGACAATACCTGCCTAGTGATACTGGGAGCTGGCTTTCTCAGACTGTGACCAATCTATCCCCATCTTCTTCGCCCAATTTCATTCTCTGCTGTTATCTGCTCTGTTCTCTCCCAGAGAATGACGTTGCTGCTCTTCTCTGGCCCAATTTCATTCTCTGCTGTTATCTGCTCTGTTCTCTCCCAGAGACTGACGTTGCTGATCTTCTCTGGACAGTGGATTTTCAAAATTCTTCTAAGGCAACTGTTTATGAAGATCTGTACTCTGTTGACTGTGGTTTTTGTCAATCTCCAAGTCTCTGATCCATATAGGAGAACTACTTTTACGTTGGAATTGAAAATCTGGACTTTGGTGTGTTGTGACAGCTCTCTGGAACTCCACACTTTTTTTCAACTGGAGAAAGGCTGCTCTGGCTTTACCGATTCGTGCTCTGACATCTGCATCAGTGCCGCCTTTTTTGTCTATGATGCTCCCGAGATAGGTGTAGGACTCCACCTCCTCCAACGGGGTGCCAGCAAGCGAGACTGGTTCTTCCCTGGTTGCGTTTAGCCTCATTGTCTTTGTTTTCTGTTTGTGGATGGTGAGGCCCACTTGGGACGAGATGTCAGCAAGCCTCGTGGTTTTGTCCTGCATTTGTTGATGAGTGTGGGACAGTAAAGCCAAGTCGTCTGCAAAATCGAGGTCGTGAAGCTGTGTCCACAGTGTCCACTGTATTCCACTTCGTCTGTGCTCTGTGGTCCTCTTCATGACCCAGTCTATGGCCAGTAGGAAGAGGAACGGAGACAGCAAACACCCCTGCCTGACACCGGTTCTGACCTGGAGCTCCCTGGTGAACTGCCCTTCGTGGATCACGCGACATGTCATGCCATCGTAGCTGCTCTTGATCAGGCGGACGAGCTTTGTGGGTACACCGTAGTGTCGTAGGAGTTTCCACAGAGTCTCTCGGTCCACGCTGTCAAATGCTTTCTCGTAATCCACAAAGTTGACGTACAGCGGGGACCTCCACTCCAGAGACTGTTCCACGATGATGCGGAGAGTGGCGATCTGGTCTGTACATGATCGGTTTTTCCTGAATCCTGCTTGCTGGTCGCTCAGCTGGGGGTCAACGGAGCTCTTCATTCTCTCCAGGATGATCCTGTTGAAGATCTTTCCTGGTACTGACAGCAAGGTGATTCCTCTGTAGTTGGAACACTTGCTAAGGTCGGCTTTCTTGGGAAGCTTGACTAGGTACCCCTCCTTCCAGTCAGCCGGCATCACCTCCTCTTCCCAAATCTTTCCAAACAGTGGGTACAGCAGCCCTACTGTTGTCTCTAGATCTGCTTTTAGAGACTCCGCTGGGATGCCATCTGGCCCTGCTGCTTTGCCGTTCTTCGAAAATGCCACTGCTCTTCTGATCTCTTCCTGGCTGGGTCTGTCACAGCTGATGGGTAGGTCGGTCTCTGCTGGCTGGATGTCGAGGGGGGGGGGGGGGGGTCGGGTGGGTTGGGTCTGTTCAGTAACTCTTCAAAATATTCGGCCCATCTGTCGAGTTGGTCTGCTCTGTCTGCAATAGGCTTGCCTGGTTTGTCTTTTACTGGTCTTTCTGTATGGCCATACTTGCCCGACAATCTTCTGGTAATGTCGTAGAGCTGTTTCATGTTGCCGCTGCCTGCTGCCTTTTCTGCCTCTGCTGCCGGGCTGTCTGTGTAGGCCCTCTTGTCTGCCATGATACTCCTCTTTACCTCGCGGTTGGCTTCCGAGTATTCCTCCTGTGCCCTTGCTTTGGCTGCTCTCGTGCGACTGTTGTTGACAACTGCTTTCTTCTGCTTCCTCACTTCTATCTTCTTCAAGGTCTGTGCCGACAGCCAGTCCTTGTGATGGTGTTTCCTGAACCCTACAGTGTCTTTGCAGGTTGAGTTCAGCGCCTCTCTAACTGCCTTCCACTGCTGCTCTGTGGTGACCGCCTCCTCTTCATTTACTAGCTCCTGTAGCGCTTGAAACCGGTTGGACAGCACCAGTTTGAACTCTTCTCTCACTCCAGTCTCTCTCATGAGGTCTACATTATAGCGCTGTCTTCTTGTTGTCTCTGTGCTGCTTTTCTTTAACTTGAGTTTTATCATTAAGGTAAGCAGATGGTGGTCTGAGGCGACATCTGCTCCCCTCCTCACTCGAACATCTTGAAGGGCTCTTCTAAATTTCTTGCTAATGCAGATATGGTCTATTTGGTTCTCTGTAGTATGGTCAGGTGAGACCCAAGTTGCTTTGTGTATTCTTCTGTGTGGGAAGATGCTGCCTACAATGACTAGTCTGTTTAGAGCACAAAAAGTCTACAAACCTCTCCCAGTTCTCACTCATCTCCCCTAGTCACTGTCTCCCCATCACCTCTTCGTATCCGGTGTTGTCCTCCCATATTTTGGCATTAAAATCGTCCATGACGATGGTGATGTCTCGCTCCGCACATTTGTCCACAGCACTCTGGAGTCGGTCGTAAAACTCTTGTTTCTCTTCCTCGTCACTGTCATTAGTGGGCGCATACCACTGGATGACGTTCAGCTTGATCTTTTTCTTGGTTCTAAAGGCTGCTGTGATAATTCTTGGCCCAAGAGGTTCCCAGCCCATCAGCGCTCTCTGTGCCACTGGTGACAGCATGAATGCTACTCTTTCTGTATGGGGGGGGGGGGGGGGCATTCTCCTCTTCATGACCTGAATACAGAATCATCTCCCCACTTAATAGCCTTTTCTGGCCAGACTGCGTCCATCTGGCTTCACTGATACCTAGCAGGGAAAGGTTGTACTTTTGCATTTCCGCTGCTATCTGGACTGCCTTGCCGCTCTGGTACATGGTCTTGACATTCCATGTGCCCATGGTTGTGTCCCTGGATAGAGAGAGGCGGCTCGGTCCAGTGGCTTCCGAAGACTTCCGGCTTTCACCACAGGACGTCATAAATCTTCTGGTAGAAAAACCTTCCTCCTCCAGGAAAGGAATTGCTGTTGTCTTTTCGTCGGCGTTTTTGTAGCTATTTCCTTTTTTGCAGGGTGGGGAAGCTACCCCCACGCCCAACCCCCTTACTAGGAGGACCAGGGGTTTTCTGTCGGGTCACCTTCCCTTAGACCATGTTGGTTCACGGCACCTTATTTCATTCGGTGAACCCCTCTAGCGAGGGAATCCCTATCCACCACCCAGCGGACGCGCCTCAACGCCATATGGTCCCAGCGCGAGGATATATATATATATATATTATATATATATATATATATATATATATATATAATATATATATAATATATATATAATATATATATATATATATATATATATATATATATATATATATATATATATATATATATAATTTTTTTAAATTTCTTTCTTTTCGTCTGTTTTCTGATGGTGGGGGGTGGAGGGGATGGGTCTTTTTACTTATATGTTTTATCTTTTGCTGTATCGTCTGATGTATTTTTATATTTGTAGAGTAGCAGGACAGTTTGGAAGATAGGCATTGCTATGCCTAAAACATTTTATCCTGAATAAAAACGTTTCATCATCATCATCATCATCATCATCATCATCATCATCTCTCTGTCTGTCTGTCTGTCTGTCTGTCTGCCTGTCTGTCTGTCTGTCTGTCTGTCTGTCTCTCTCCCTCTCTTTCTCGGTCTGTGTGTGTGTCCCTCTCTTTCTCTCTCTCTCTCTCTATCTGGTATCATGCTGGCATATAACTAATTCCTTGCACTGTGGTGACCTTTCTGCAGTGCACTAACAGCTCCTTGCCAATAAATCCAGTGTGTGACTATCTAGTGTGTTCGTGTTAACAAGATGGCGGACTAGATAACTCCAGTGAAGGACACTAAACTAAAGCCATGCCCCCGCACACGAGATCTATCAAAGCCAAATACTCCATTGACTTGGAAAAAGTTAAGAAAACAAAAGACTGGCATCAGATCACTTTTGATACAAACGGTCTTCACTTGCCGGTGTGGAGGCATGCTTTAAGAGAACGATACCAGTTTGCATACAAACCCCCTGAGCTTTCCTCTACATGGGCTGACCACCAAAAGGACCACGCACAGACGCTCTCCCTCACCCATCCCCTGGCCACTGACCTTCCTCCTGAACTTTTTAAATCAGTGCTTGATCTCTCGCTTGATGGAAATAAGCTATTAAAAATCTCCATCTACTATACCACGGGCACAATTCTAGTCCAGGGGAAGGCGTGTGTGGACTGGGTGCAAGAGGAATTCGGCAAACTGAGGTCAGTCGTGAACCTCCTCCTCCCCAGCTATAGCATGTCTGGTAAACCTCCTGATCAACGGGCCCTGCCTCACAGCTCCCTAAAGCTGACGATACCGACACGCTCGGTGTAGGTCTCGAGCAGGTAGCAGGAAGTACTAATATCGACCAGGACCACGACAGCGCCAATGATATGGCTGCCAGTGCAGTTTCAAACAACGCGACTGGCAGTGCCGAGGTTGCTTCAGCCGGCATTGACCGCAGTGGCTGTACCTGTGACGCCACCCCTTCGGTGGCCAGTGACCAGTGTGACAGCCCGGGCGGTTGCCCCCCTCTCGCAGACACCAGTTCTGCCTTGCAACCGTCTACTTCCATGCTCCAAGCTGACACGGCCAAGAAGCTGGCGGAACTCGGCCGTGTTGTTGATGGTCTCGGTGCTGCGATCGGCTCTCAACACGACACAGCCATGTGTGCAGTGTATGACTTACAGAAAGAGGTGCGTGAGCTGGTCCGGATTGAGATTCGTGACATCAAGGCCGAGTTCCACCAGCAGCTTGAACAACTTTGTTGTCGTGTCAAGTCACTGGAGGCTGAAAACAAGAAACTCAAGTCTCAGCTTGGTGACCACAACAAAATGTTTACTTCACTGCGCATCACTTCCCAGCCCTCCAAGAAGCAGATGACAGATGCACATGTGGACGCCACTCTGTTGTCAACCAAGCCTGGCCCATCCCTGACCTCCTCTCAGCCCCGACAGGCCGTTCCCACTGACCAATCTCCGCCTGCCATCAACCTAGCCAAGACTCCCTCCGTTGGTATGTCTTCCCCGTTATCCATTCAAAGCTCAGGTCTCATTCCATCCACTCCCTCGCCGACCCAGCCCGCACACAACTCTGACCGAGCCTCATACCGTGACGTTTTAGTCGCCGCCGTGCATGTGTCCAATCGCTTTGCTGCCCTCTCTGTTGACGACTGCACAAACGTCCAGGTAAAAAATATAGGCATGGAATCGCTCAGCAACACGTGCCGCCCCAAGCGTGATCAACATCAGGATCACCCTATCCCCGCTGATGTCTTGACCAAAGAGAGGATTTTGCCTGGGGTCCCTGCTGTGCTAATAGGTGATTCAATCTTGCGAGAGGTGGGTAGCAAGATTGTATCACCGACTGTACCTATGCAGAAGATATGCGTGCCGGGCATGTCCATTGCTGAATTGATGGCGTGGCTCGACTCGCAGCCTCCTGCACCGCACATTGTTTTCGCCGTTCTGCATGTCGGGATCAACACATGCAAACGCCGACAAGTGATCAGTGTGGACACCTGGGCCGCCCTCCTCAAACTGGTAAAAATTAAGTTTCCATGCGCCGCCGTCAAAATGTCGTCTGTTTTGCCTGCTTTTGGTCGACACCCCGCCAACAGCGCCATCATTCCATCCAACAGGAACCTGATGGCGGCGTGTGTTCAGGCGAGGGTTCTGTACATTGACAACGTGCCAGTGTTTCTGTCTCGTGGTGGGGCCCCACGTAAGTTGCTCTACAGACAGAATGATAATTTCCATCCAAGCACTGAGGGGGCCTCGCGACTTGCCTTCAACCTTAGGTCCACAGCTCGTGCATCCCTGCCGTCTATGCGGTCTAGCTCTGCCCACCAGCCTGTGCTGCGGCCAACTATGTGTGACGATCGCCGCCTGCAATACGGACCCCCCATGCCGCCTCTAGGAGGCTTGCACCGTAACGGTCACCTACCCTTAGATTTCAACTGTAAAGTACCCATCCTCCCCACCCCACATTATCCACCCCAGCCACTGACCAATCAGCGTGTTTCCTACCCCGTGGCCCCTTCCCCCAAATTTTCCTGTGATCCTGCCACTTGGAGTGTTGCTTTCCCTGTGCCACCTGTTGCCCCTAGCCATGGCCGGTACGGCTACATCCCCTGTCCAGAGTATCATGGGCGGCACTATGAGACCCTCGTCTGAGTGAATTTCAGTGTGATCCCACACTGTTTGCCTCCCTCGATTCTCACCAGTGGTTCGACCTGCACAATCAGTGTCGTCTATCGTTCGTCCCTTGACTGAGTGAAGTGACATTCTGAACCCACGCTCGTTGTCTCCCTTGATTCGTTCTGGCGGAGCGACGGAGACAACTTGCGCGGCATACCATGATGTCTCAATGTCGTATTTATATGTCCACATGGGTTGTCTCCCTCGCTTCTCTACTGTGAATCGACGGAGTCAACCAGTGTGGCGCTCACCTTCCATCTCATAGGGAAAGACAGTCACTCATGCAGCACAAACCTTACCTCTCATTAATTATGAGATATGAATCTGACAATCTGGCAAACTGTTTCGTGTCCGACATTGAATATATAGTTTTTTAATCAAATAGCACTTTGGATTTAATTAGTGACATGATTTTTTTTTCTGTGAATGGTGACGATTATTATCTTTCTGCATTTTTCTTTCTTTCAAAACGGAGGAAATATACTCTTCTTGATATAGCGAAGGAGCCAGTATGTGTATCGTATATTATACGGTCTCCGATCAGTGACTCATTTATTTCGCTTTTCAGAACGTAACCAAAACATTATTTCCCCTACGTGGGATGTGACGCTAAGGAGCCAGTTTAGATATTTGTATATATCGCAGATACGGTATACGTTCAGTGACTCATTCGCCTACAGAACGTAACGACCTATTATTTCCCCTGCGTGGGGTGTGACTTGTCTGCAGTGAAAGCGATAGACTGAGCTGAGTTTTCAGCACTGTAGTTTCTCCTGCGTTTTGTTTAACTTTGTTAGAGTTCAAAAGTTTTCATTTGTTCTTAATTGACTTTTGTAAACATTTTCCCCCGAAATGTTGCTTCATCATGCCTGCCTGTAGCCCACATGTACATCAGTGTTCGCTGAATAAGCATGATTTACGGATAGGGCACCTTAACGTTTATCATTTATACAACAAAGTGCCCGACGCCACTGTTTTACTTTCACAACCCCAACCCTTTCATATATTTGGATTTACTGAGTCTAGACTCAGGGAACATATTAGTAACGCCTCGACCTCCATTCATAACTATGCTGTATTCCGTAGAGATGCATCATCCCCCGGTCATACCGGTATAGCTGTGTACATTCATAACTCTATCCGCCAGTACGTTACCCGCCGCATGGATTTAGAGTCTTGTCACGTTGAAAGTTTATTTCTTGAACTGAAATGTGACAAATCTTCCCCCACACTAATTGGATTTATTTATCGCACCCCTTCAGCCACATTCTCATGGTATGATGATTTTGTCACTATGATGGATAAGGTGCAACAACGTCACAACAAAGATATACATACACCTTCTAGGCGATTTTAATATTGACCTGCTAAAGACTGGTAATGCGGCGTGGAATTGCACCACCTCATTATTTGGCCTGCAGCAGATGGTTCGGTCTCCCACTAGAGTTTCTTTGTCATCCGCCACATTGATTGACCACATCTATACTACAAATGCACCTGCTGTCACAAACGTCCACTTGCCGAATGTAGCCATTAGTGATCACTTTCCTACTTGTTTTAATCTTTCAGTTAAACGTGATAAACCCCAGCACAAACACCACACTACCATCACATACAGGTCTTACACAAAGTTCAACAAAGATGACTTTCTTCATGACCTCTCAATCACGCCCTTTCACCTTATTTATAACACTAATGATCCCAATGAAGCCCTCTCGCTTTGGTACAAGCTATTTCTTTGGGTCCTCGATAAACATGCCCCACTAAGGACTAAACGCGTTAAACACCCTACCCTTCCGCCTTGGTTGTCAAAGGACATCATTCACGCAATGAAAATAAGAGATGACTTAAAACGGCAGAAAAAGTTTGCGGATTTTAAGAAACAACGTAATCTTGTAAAATCCTTAGTTAGAAAAGCACAGAAAACGCTTACGGAAAAAGTTATCGCAGAGGGTAAAGATACCCGAAGTGTCTGGAATGCAATCAATTTGTTTACAAAGAAGAGGAGTTCCATCAATGCTGCTACCTCTCCAGGCATAACTCCAGACGACTTCAATTCCCACTTTTTAAATATTGCTGAGTCCCTTGTACAGTCTTTTTCCAGTGGCACTGATAGTTACAGTTGTTCTGATAAACTGCGCACACACTGTGAGTCTGCAACAGGTGCGTCATTCTCCATACCTCTTATGACAGTGTTTGAAGTAGGTAAATATATTTCTACTCTAACAAGTAAATCGTGTGGCCTGGATGGAATAAACAACATGGTACTGAAATTGTCCCTTCCATACACAGCTGACACCTTGACATTTATATTCAACCTTTCTATCAAGCAAGGTATTTTTCCAGATGCCACGAAAGATGCTAAAGTTGTCCCCATTCCCAAATGTACAGATCCCAAAAGTACAAACGATTTCGGTCCTATTTCAGTGTTATCACTATTATCGAAGCCACTAGAAAGACACGTTCATAAGCACCTACTCCAATTCTTGGAGAATCACCGCCTCCTCGTATCTCTTCAGTCTGGTTTTAGACCTAAACACTCATGTCATACTGCCCTCGTTCACATTGTTGATTCTTGGCTCTCATTAATAAACAATTCCAAATTAAATGGTGCAGTTTTCCTGGACCTAACCAAAGCATTTGATTTAGTCGATCACAACATTCTTTTAAAGAAACTTTCAGTATATAAGCTTGATTCGAACTCTATAGCTTTTTTCTCCTCCTACCTCAGTAACCGCCGACAGAAGGTGTACTCAAACGGGTGGTATTCGAAAGAAGGTATAGTGATGCACGGAGTCCCCCAAGGATCTATCCTAGGGCCTCTTTTATTTTCTTTATTCATCAATGATCTACCTCTTTCCATCTCAAATCCTGAGGTTAAATGCGAACTCTTTTCTGACGATTCAACTCTGCATACATCAGACAAACGTGAAACGACGCTACATTGTATCCTCCAGCAAAGTATCGATGAAGTGTCAGATTGGTGTGCGCAAAATCGCATGCTAATCAGTTACTTCTAAAACCAAAAGCATGTTGATAACAACCCGCCAAAAGCGTCAGCTACATCCTGCCCCTCTGAAACTGTCACTTGGCAATATACCTATCCAACAAGTATCCAGGCACCGCCTACTAGGAGTTGTAATTGACGACCAGCTGAACTGGTCGCCACATATCGACAGTTTGTGCAAAACCTTGTCCAGGAATGTATTTCTGCTATCTAAACTTAGACATATTCTTAGTACAAAGTGCTGTACATTGTTCTTTCACGCACACATTAAAAGCCACTGTGACTATGCGTCCTCTTTGTGGGACGAATGCAGTGAACTTCATTTAAAAAAACTAAACTCGCTGTATCGTCGTTCAGTTAAGTTAATTATTCCTAACCCTATTTCCACGGCTGAGAAAATAAAATCCCTTGGCCTGCTTACACTGAAGGAACAACTCAAATTTAACAAATGCGTCCTCATGCACAAAATATTTCATTATCAAGCCCCGGAATATCTGCGCATGATATTTAACTTCAGCCCTCGGCATCAACAACATACGAGGAATGACTTGCTCCACTTACCCCGCCCACGGATAGATCTCTAAAAGTCAAGCCTTCTATTTTCTGGTAGTTCTGTCTGGAACTCATTGCCATTAAACATTAAATCATTTTGCGATAAAACCCATTTTAAACGTGCATTGCACACTCACTTCCAATCAGCGTGACTTCACAGTTTGCCATATAAAAATAATTCTGCTGATAACACGTAAACGTCAAATATTTTTCTCTTTCTCCTTAAATTTGCTACCTGATCATCTATTGTCTTGTCTGTGTCACTATACGCTATTGATGCTGCTGATTCTATGACACTGTCTTAGATGAGTATAATATTAATGCTGTGCACGCGTTTCGTTCTCTTACTTTTTGCATCGGAGGCAGTTACAAATTCTCCATTGTGTTTTTTCCCCCGTAGTTTTTCTTCCTCCTCTTCTTCTTCTTATTATTGTTAGTATTTGCATGCTCTGTTTATTTTCCTGTTATGTTGTTTGTTTACAGGACAGCTTGTAAGACAGGCATTGAGTTGCCTAATAGCTTTATCCTGAATAAATAAAGATTCATCATCATCATCATCTCTCTCTCTCTCTGAACTGGTTACTGATCGCAGTCACGTCCCATTGATTGCACCTTGTCTGTGAACTAGGACCACCTGGCCTTATTAGCGAGCGGTCAGATAATATGAGACATGCGTTGCATCACGACCATATGGGCATTGCAGCCAGGCCCGATGCACTTTAGCAGGCAGATCCATACAGTCTCTCGCAACAAAAACTTGCGAAGTCCTCGACACTTCGCTTATTACTTTATCAGTTTCAGCGATACACGTCACTAATTCATGCCGTCTGACGGAAAGCGACGCAATGTTGATATAAAGTGCGTGATTGTAATCTTGATTTTCTAGCTGTTTACTGCACACATTTTATTGGGGTTTGATTAAAAATCCAAATACTAGTTTCTTGCCTCTCAGTGACGAGTTCCCGCAAACGTTTTCACAGCCACTTTATGTTATGTAGACGCAGTATGATACAATCACACCTGACGCAAGAACGTAGGGTTCTTGTAAAGAGTTAGTTAGTTAGTTATTTTGGGTTTAATGACGAGCAGGCAACTAAGGCCATCTCACGGCGGTTCTTGTAAAGAAACTTCACTCAGTTGCAACTCGTCACACGTGGCACAGGGTTGTAGACCACAATGGAGTAACAGTTCCAACAATATTTTATTGCAGCGATGTGATCTCCACACAATTCATTCACAAATGCACCAACACTGATACACTGTCTCCTCTACAATGCATCAACACTTTTGACACACTGCGTCTCTCATACAATGTACACACATACTTCCTAACACGGTCTTTTATACTATTACAGATTTCCAGAAAAATCCAGCAAATTCTCCCAACACAACCAATCAGAAAAGAAAACGTAAACAAAACTCATTAATATTCATTAAAAAAAAAAAGAACTGTCTAGAAGTCACTACCAATTTCCACTACCCTTTAAGCGTCTTTGATACAATTTTACGAAATGTTGCCGACAACTTTGACGTCATATAATTATGAGGTCACTAAAAAGATCGCGACCCTGCTCGAACCTTCCAGTCTAATCGTAGCGAAACTACGGGTCCCAACAAAAATCGATCGCAATTCTACGTGCAAAAAGAAAATGAATCCTACTAAAAAGGTACGTAATTTTTATCCAAAATAACTCAAATGAATGTCGGATCTTTCCTATGATTAACACACACATGCTCTCACAACCACAAACATAACACTTTACTACACTGACTGTTGCCTTATGGTCATATTGCCATATGGTGATTTTATTTGGTAAAATAAAGCTGTGAATTTCAGCTAAATGTCCTTCTGAGTACGAAATCCAGACCACAACGGTGACTGCCAAGCGTGTAAAAAAAAACCCAAAATCACCAATAAAGACAAAAATTGTCTTATGAAACGACCTAACACAAAACAATTTACAACATTTGGTAGGTTCTGGAGGCAATGTATATGTATATGTATCAAATGAAAAGGACAATGCGTTACTTATTTTTTGTAGGCAAATGACCGTTTATATTGTTTGTAGGTCTGCTTTAAACCATTTGCCTCAAAAACAAAGAAAACAAACTCGAACATTTGAACATTTGAGTCCACTGTTTTGGGTTGGTGTTTCCCCCCCCCCTCTCCCCCCCCCCCCACACACACACTTTGTTTGTCATCTCTTTTTGAGCACTGACGATTGTTAGTTTGATTTGGGTTTTTAAGCTCATAACAATTATACGAGATTAACCATATGAGCTCCCAGGATTTACCTCCTATTCAAAGGATTACTTGGATGTGTAAGATCTCACAAGGGGAAAAGAGGCTTGGGAACCATCTGCCGATAAATCTGTTGCTATACTGTCACGCTTGTAACCCATTCGCTGCCGGGACCCAGTGAACAGCAGAGTGAGGCATAGATCCTGATAAGCCCTTAGTGGTAGCTTTAACCCCTTTGATGCCAGTGGCTACAAGCTGAGTTTCTGAAGTCATTATAAAATCAACACATGGAAAGCCCTGCGGTCCACAAAATACTGATGTATGGCCAGCAAGAGACACAGAACCTCATGTGCCCCATGTGGTTCTGTTCCTCTTGCACTTAATTGGGTACCATTCGCTATTTCTGGACAGTTATAGGGTAATATGTTCATCCTTAAAGAAAAGCATATTTCGGACTTTTTACATCTATGCATGGTTAACTCTTTTGAGACGTGCCGCCACCGGATTCGTGGCATAAAGCCGCGAATCCGGATGCGACACGTCTCGAAAGTGTTAATGGCGGGGAAACATGTTACGTACATGTATTCAACTAGTCACTCTTAACTCTTAATTGGCTTCTGATGGTGTCTGACTCCTGTTGGAAAATCGCACTTTCGTTCACGTCTGTGTTTCTGAAAAGTGAGGAGGTCACTGGGGTCAGTTTCGGTCTCTACGTGGGGTAGGCCACGCTCAAAGCGTTCCTTCGCACCTGCGATCACAGCGTAGAACATACGGGGCAATATAATGAACAGATCTGTCGCGGATGGTGTGTGTGTGTGTGTGTGTGTGTGTGTGTGCGTGTGTGTGTGTGTGTGTGTGTGTGTGTGTGTGTGTGTGTGTGTGTGTGTGCGCGCGCCCTTGTGTGTACGTGTGTGTATTCGTGTGTGTGTGCGTGGGCACGTGTCCGTCTGAGTGTGCGTATGTGTGTGTGTGTGTGTGTGTGTGCGCGCGTGCGTGCGTGCCTGCGTGCGTGCGTGTGTGTGTGTGCGCGCCCGTGTGTGTATGTGTTCGTGCGTGCGCGCGTGTCTGTGTAAGTGTGCGTGTAATGTGTGTATGTGCTCGCGCGCGTGCGTGCCTGCGTGCGTGTGTGTGTGTGTGTGTGTGTGTGCGTGCGTGGTGTGTGTGCATATGCGTGTGTGAGTGTGTATATGCACTCGTGTGTGTGTAAATGTGCGTATATGCGTGCGTGTGCGCGGTACCAGCTGACAACAAGTGACAGTCAAATAAAACTGCTATAAATTTTAGGAGGCCCACCATTTCAACATTATTTTACGTCCTTTCTTTATTTTCATCCTTTTTAGCTTTGATATCTTACAACAGAAGAGACGACTACCGTCCACGATGATTCAAGGGTGGCAACAGAGTAGCTTGGCTACAAGTGATAACTCAAAAGGGAAAAGGGTCTAGTCGTCGAAATAACAAGGATACAAAGTGGTTTTAGCAAGAGACATAGATCCTCATGCGCCCCCGCAACTGCGGGGGCTCATGAGGATCTATGCCTCTTGCAATTATGTGATGATAACTTTTTCTGTGCAAATGACCGCTACAAATGATAAAAAAGAGTCCGAAATAGCTCAGGCGGTTAAGCGTCGGAGCAGGAGAATCGCCGGGTCGTGGGTTCGACTCCCGTCCTGGCCCCGGTAGCTGGACTCGCAATCCAGGGGGAAAAGACGGGCTTGTTCCATAGCATGTCCGTTGAAAGATCCTGGTAAATCAAAATGGCACAGTTGCCTGAATTGATCAGTGTTCAGGTCGTACTCCATAGGTAATAGATTTCCATGTCCCCCATAACCCTCCCGTCAGGGTCGTCCATTATCACTTCGGTGCCGTGGACGTTAAACCCGAACTAACCAACCTATAAATGATAATTGACACAAATGAAAGGAAAAGCGGGGATGATAAGGTAAATAGTAAGAACGGAAATGTCTTTACCTACGTACTGCTTACTTCAATTTATATAAGAAGTTGCAGAGAAGGCTGTGCCCTAAGACTAAGGCTCGCTAGGCGCTTCTGTGTAATACGCCACCAGGGCATCAACACACATGTAAAAGATACACTTGAGGAGTATGTGATCGCATGAACACCACAGCCTGGATAATTATGGCACCTTGCCTTGAAAAACGACAGAAAAATGTCGAAATAAGCAAAACAAGTTAGCATTGTCCAAGTCAGGAATATCACTCAGCCGAGAGTAGTCCTGATAACCAATCAGCCGGCACAAGAAAAACACCGTCGCATTTTACTAAGAAACAACTCAACAGGACTAGATCCACGTGAACGGCCGGATGTACGTGAGACAAGAATGAAATAGGCATAGGACTTACAAGAGACATAAATCCTCATGAGTCCCCGCGACTGCGGGGGCTCGTCAGGATCTATGCCTCTTGAACCTATTCTTGGCATTACTGAAATTTGAAATTGTGTTTTCAGACAGATGGATATGGTTAGTGAGAGCCTTTGAGACATTGCGAAAAAATAAAAAAGTAAAAAAAAAAAGAAGAAGAAAAAAAGTGGGTGGGAGCGACACCCCCGCCCGCCCCCCTCCTCTCCCCGAAGCCCCCCGCCACCCCCCCCCCCCCCCACCCGAAAAATCCCCCAAAAAACCCTGGGTAGCGAGAGGTGTTGATTTCTAGCGAAAAACAAACATAACAAAACCTCCTGGACTCCCAGCATATGTCCACGACTGACTGGGAAGCGAGTTTTAATTTAGCATCTGCAATAATAAACGGCGCGGGAGGGGGACAGACATCGCTGGAAACAATAAAGATAAAGCTAGGGACCGCACGTGCAACTTTCGCATGCGCGCCCTGATTACTCTGGCACGTGCGACCATGCGCGCTCTTCGAGCACGCGCTTGCGCCTTTGTTTCACGCGGTAGTCGTAGAGCGAAATCACCTCGGTCTACCTATTTATGAGGAACACAGAGGTAAATGGGGATTGTTCGTTAAAGTTAGACAGAGACCTACCTCTATACGAGTTGGGTATAGGTTTTACCTCCTGATTTGTGGTTTTGGATACTTATATGGCTAGAAGTTTGTCTACAACTGAAATAGACGTTGAGATCCTCGAAACTTTCCACAGCTTGCTTCATGAACAGGACACTGGTTGTCTCCCTCGATTCGCTGCTACGGCATCCAGTATCCCCTCCCGTCTGCCAGAGGTTTAAATGTCGCTTGATTAACCCCTTTCCCACCAGTAGACGCAGATTGCTTTTCTGAAATCATTGCCGTTTATTCAGTACCAAAAATGCATAAGCCGTCCAGGGAACATCCTACAGAGGTGCCGGACGTCAGCAAGGGGCATAGATCCTCATGAGCCCCCGCAATTGCGGGGCCCATGAGGATCTATGCCTCTTGCAGTTGGATCCTTTTCTGTTTTTCTGGGCAGCGAAGGGGTCAATACATGCACGGCGGAAGCACGCAACGTGCCAGCGCAATATTGTCTACTGGTCCTCCACAGCCGACAGCTTGCATGGACTCATGATAAGCCGTGCCTCCAGCAGACGAGAGGAGTTCTATATTGAGAAACTGCATGTCCATCCCTCGGATGAAAACAGCTGTGGCGATGAAGTCAGAACCGAAATTGCGTTGATTTGGAGACGTCACGCCACGGCTGAACTCTTTTATGTTTCCGTAGTGTCCGATATTTTTGTCTTAATTTAATTTCTGTTTTTTTGTTGTTGCGAATTTAACCGACTTGACTGCTACTGACGCGTCTTTTCCGCCAAAGGGTATCTTCAATAGTAGTCAAGTCGTTAACCCATTTAGCCCCAAGACACTGCACCAGGAGATGGATCGACCATGATAATTCAAGGGTAGTGCCAGATTAGCTTGGCGCCTGATGGCGCCAAGCCAATCTGGAACTACCCTTGAATTATCATGGTCGATCTATCTCCTGTAACTTGTACATGGCCATTAGATGACACCTCCCAAATTTGGGGAATATGGCTCTGGGGTTTACTGAGTTAAACGTGTCTCTTTTTCTGGGGTCATCTGCATGAGATCATGATGGGCTACGTTATAGCAACCAAAGGACAGCGCATGAGTGTAAACAGAGATCGTGCACAATTTGGCGTCAAGAAATACCCAGTGCCGGAAAAATAAGTATTTTGTCCAACGTCAGCCTTATTTAGCACACAGCCTTGCTTACTGAGGCGCCTTCTTTCACTTTAACCCATATCATACTGAGGCTAAAAGCTTGAAATGTGTACACTGCCATACCCAAGCTACATTATAGTACTTACGGATAAGGATATAGACCAATGGCTTTAGTTCAAGGGTGGTGCCAGAATAGCTTGGCGCCTAAAGGCGCCAAGCTATTCTGGCACTACCCTTGAACTATTTTAGTCAAACTTATTTCACACACTGGTGTATTCCGAATGATAAGGGTTAAGGGAGATGGGTCGACCTTTATTTGTAGCTTTTCCAGGGTCTAGATTTTAAGAACATGATTTGAAGACAGGAAAGAGAAAATGAATACGCTGGAATGGACCCGATTTCACTCAGTGAAACGGTAAGCCTAATCTGTCACGGTTTGATGTCCGTCTCTTCCAACTTAGTGGTCACTCGATCCAACAAACCGCAACATCGTGCTTCTATTGCCCACGTTTAACCCATTATCTGCCGGGGCAAGGGAAACGCTACCCAGTTGCAAGAGACAGATCCTCATGAGCCCAGTCGCGGGAGCTCATGAGGATTTATGTCTCTTGTTAGTCGCGTGTTCTGTGTGCCTATATTATTTTCGGTCCCATTCACATTTGCTTCTTCACGCGAATATTGGTCAGCGTGCAGTGGGTTCAGACGCGAAATTCAGTCGTAATCGCAGACAGCCATACACGGTTTCACAAAACGGAAATCATTGGTGTCTGGGAGTTCACGTGGGTACCTACAGCTGGACGCAAACAGAGTGGGGGGCGGAGGGGTGGGGGTGGGGTGTGGGGGTGTGTGTGTGGGGGGGGGGGGGTGTGGGGGCAAAAACCCACCTAGCACAATAAAGAGATCGAGCAGATGCCGTGCGATTGATTGGATTCGTCCCGTATTTGGTTAAACCGCTGTACATCTGCCACCCTTCCCGGCTCATTATAAGCATATGAACCGCTCGCCACCCCGCGACGCATCCGCCACCCACCCATTTTCAAAGAGACATAGATCGTCATGGGCCCATGCAGACTGCGGTGGATCATGAAGATCTACCTACGTCTCTTGTTAACCCCATGAACTGAACGGCGAAACGAACGCTACCCATCTGCAAGAGACATAAACCCTCATGAGCCCCCGCATTCGCGGGGTTCATGAGGATTTATGTCTCTTGTTAGTCCTGTGTTCTTCATGCCTAATTTTTGGTTTTTTTTTTTTCATTTACATCCGTGTTCTTCACGAAAGGTCAGTCAGTGTGCAGCGGCCTGACGCGCAATTCTTGATCATTGGCAGCGAACGGGTTAAATCTACACTCGCCACCCTCCCTACTCACCATATAACCGAACTTTCCAGCTCTCTTACACCGACTAATTCTTGATCATTGGCAGCGAACGGGTTAAATCTACACTCGCCACCCTCCCTACTCACCATATAACCATACTATCCAGCTCTCTTACACCGATCCCGGCATCCCCATAATATCAGCAAGAGGCATAGATTCTCATGAGCCCCCGCAAATTGCGGGGGGTCATGAGAATCTATGCCTCTTGCTGGTACCATTTATACCTGTTTTTTTTCAATGAGCGGGCGCCTTCAGACGTTCAATTTGAAATCTTAATGGTCTCGTTTGAATTCAGTTCTTGATTGACCGCTGAAGTACCAACAGAAGAAAACAGTCCCTCCGGCGATCAAAACAGCGTTGAACCCTTGAACCCCGATGATGTATTCCGTCTTAGAAACAGACAGCCAATGCCAAGGTCAGTGAGGGACACAGATCCTTATGAGCCTCTGCACCTGCTGGGACACATGAGAATCTATGTCTCAAGCGAGCGGTGCAGGAACTGAACGCTGAGAGGGAGCCGAGGGCTGTTTTTGCCAACATCTACACAGTTGATTAAGGGTTACGAACCGAAGGTGCCATCTTTTGTGGTGATGTCGCACGCGTGTTCCCAATCTTTTGTACAGTGGTATGCGGTATTGGCTGAGAATCGGTGCTTTGTGACCTGACCTTATAAAATATTGATAATTGGCGGTGTGTGATTTGTTGAAAATGGCTTCTAGCCCCTCTTCTCTGAACATCACCCGTCTGCAAGAGGCATAGATCCTCATGAGCCTCCGCGAACGCGGGGGCTCATGAGGATCTATGCCTCTTGCTAATACCACTGCCACTTTGCTGTAGAATTAACACAGTATGCGTTCACTGGGAGTAATGGGTTAATTGTCGGTGTTTCGTTTTGCGGCGCTGTCACGGGTCACATGGTAGCACGGTGTGCTGTCTAGATTTCAAATTAAAAACATGGCGTGTTACTGTCACTGCGTTTTCACGATTTCGTTGCACAAATCGTGAAAAAAACAACAACAACAACCCAACCTATTTTTGACAGTTACTATCTAAATTTAAATTACCACAAAATAAACGTGAAAAGTTGACCCCTTTAGTCACGCGATACGGTCACATTCCACCTGTTGCCACCCCCCCCCCCCGACCCCCTGTCCCTTTCCCCACGCCTTTCATACCCAAAGACAAATCGGAGTAATCCGAGTATGTAACACAAAAACAGTGTAAATGAAAACGATGCACTTTTCCCAACACAGAAAAAACAAAACCAGATTTAACTTTATCCGAGTTGACATAAGCGACTTAAGAGCACCTGCAGTAGGGCAGGGTACGTTATTTCATTAGAATAGTGATCATTTCTAACTTGGACTTAGCTAACTTGGACTTAGTAGGCATGCCCAACTAATTTAATCCAAAATACATTTGTGTTATACGAATTTCAAAGCTTGACTTTCAAAACAAAAACAGCTCTCGAGTTATATTTAATTTTCATTTAAAGTACTGAGCTTTCTCTTCTGATTGGCAGTTGGAAACCTTAATTATTTCAGAGATTTATTTAACCACTTTAATGGCGAGAAATGCAAGAGGTATAGATCCTCATGAGCCAGTTGCGGGGGCTCATGAGGATCTATGCATCTTGCTGAAACCACTGTGTGTCCGTGTTGTTTGACGCCTGGGGAACTTTCTCGTTGAATTTACGATTTAAAAAAAATACAATCTGCATCCACTAGCAGGGATAGCCGGAAAAAAAAACCGAAACTAAGTACATAGCAGTGAACCTGAAACTGACTGTTATTTTCTTTATCAGGAACAGTGATGTACAGACACCAACAAGGGACTAATACCGATTCTCATCGGAACCCGTGACTGCAGAGGTTCCTGAGAATCTACGCCTTCTGCTGATGCCAGGAAAACGCTTGAGATTATACTCTTTCTATGATCATTGGAGGATCGACCTTAGCTTCCTTTGCTCGAGTACATAGCACGTGCACAGGAGAGCGTGCAACGACGTCTCTTGCACGAGCGTTACACGCGCAACCCGACGCCATATTGTCCAGTCCTCCACGGTTGAGACGTCGCCTTGGCAACGCTTATTTCCGGTTCCGGCCGCGCCTGGGAGACAGCCGCCTGCTTCCTCTTTTACTGCGTGTTCTTGTGACAGAGGACATACAATTCAATGAAAAACAATTTAATGTTGAAGATTTGAGGACTATGGAAAGACACGTGGTCGATGCTGTATTAGGTTTATGAAGGAATATCACTCTAGGATTCTGAGGAAACTGTGAGGCTCGAACAAAGAGACATAGACGATGGTACTCAACAATTTAAATGCCTTTTTTTCTTTCTTAACACCAGTGAAAGTGGGCCACAACTGTCCTAGGTGGAATTTATTTATTTATTTATTTATTTTTTTGTCTTTTGGTTTAGACGTGTACTACAACTCAAAGAAGTTGCAATTCAAATAAAATAATAGGAACGCATAATTGTCGGTCTGTTAACTTCTTTTGCGTTATTGCACACATCTAGAGGACAAGAAACTTCTTCTACCTAGGACAGTTGTGGACCACTTTGACTAATGTCAAGGAAAAATGCATTTATATTGTTTTACACGTCTGCTATAAATGGACCTACACTTTTTATTACTTTAATACAATTTGTGTCGGTCCGTTTAACTTCTTCTGCTTTATATAAAACAATGTAAATCGTCCTGTAATGATAATTATCATTTGGAAACGGCAAATATAATATCAGAGGCACAGATGCAGGTCTGCTTAGCCACACATTTCTCTCTCTCTCTCTAAATACACGAAAAATGTTTTTTCATGCGCACATTAAATCTCATGTTGATTACATCTCCACTGTTTGGGATGGAAGCGGTGATGTGCATATCAAAAAACTAAATTCACTATACAAAAGAGCCATTAAAAATGTAGACATAAGACCCATTCCTACCGCTGTAAAACTGCAAAATCTCAAACTTCTTGGCCTTCGTCAACAACTCGTTTACAACAAGTGCATACTTATGTTTAAAATTATCCACAAGAAAGCTCCACAGTATCTAACAGCTAAATTTACTCCACGACAGTGTGAAAGGTCCTCGAGGAACAGTACTCTTCGATTACCACTACCTCGCATTGACTTATTCAAATCAAGCCTAGCCTTTTCGGGACCACTTTTATGGAATTCACTTCCTCAACATTTAAAAACACTAACCCACCTTTCCTCCTTTAAAACAAAACTACACATATACCTGATGGAAACTGCTTAGATATATTATTTTTATCCTGTCATTCTAGTGAAAGGTTATGTATATTATGTTAGTGCGTGTATTTATACGGCTGTAAAGGTCTGTGTATGTATGTTTGTTTCTTGGTACTTTGTGCTTGTTTTTGCTGTACTATGATTTTTTTCCTTTGTAATTTGTGCTGAGGAGTGTTACTTTCTTTTTTGTATTTGTTTATTGCTACCTTAGAAGTATCATTTTCTGTACTGCGTGTGTCTGTACTTATTTAGTAATGATTTTTGTTTGCGTAAAATTTTGTTGTTGTTGTTTGTCTTCATTATATTTCATGTTGTAGTACTTTAGAAACGGCAAGTTTGAAAAATGACGTATTTGTATCTGTCAAAACTTCTACCGTTATGTAATAAAGTTTCATCATCATCTCTCTCTCTCGTAGTTTTTTGTTTCTTTATTTTCTTGCACAGTGTATGTTTTATTTCCAACGCAACTATTATGCCTGGCCGCTTTTTGTTGATCACTTAATCAGCTCTTAACTTCACTTCACAGTAGCGACAGCCGCTTGATCCACGCCCTCCCATCTGCAAAAGACAGATTCTCACGAGCCTCTGTAGATATCTGCAAGAGACAACGGATCCAACGCGCCCCTGCACGGTTCTCGATAGGAGCAATAGATTCTCTCCAGCCCCTGCAGCCTCAGAGACTCATGAGCATCTATTATTCCTCCTGTTGCCTGAGAGCTGCTCCAGTTGTTTTTCCTCAGCCTGAACGTGTCCTGCGGGTTTTTACTCAATGCGGAACTGACTTGTGCCTAGATATTCTTTCTTTCCCTGGGCGTTTCATCTCGCTAACCCTTTGACTGTCGGTAGCGCTTTTTGTCGCGATGATTCCTGACGGAATCATCGCGACAAAAAGCGCTACCGACAGCCAACGGGTTAAGGTGGGCATTGTTAGTTGCAGGGGGAGGGGTATAGGGGCCAGGGGTGTCAACAGACCCTTCTGCTCTCGCGCCCCACCCCTTCACGTGCGCGAGGTTTACAGTTGCCCGCGCTCACGTGCGTCAAAACACAGTTTACCTGGCCCACGCCTTGATCTGCAGTTGGCTGCTTGCAGGTGTCAATGCGGCAGTGGCATAGGAACCGGTTTGACGTGGTGGGAGAGGGCCCTGCTTCTTGTTGTTATAGTATGAGATAAAGTGTTGAAGCCCCTCCCCCTAAATAAAACCACCACCAACAACAACAACAAAAAACCCAACAAACACACACACACACACACACACACACACACACACACACACACACACACACACACACAACAACAACAACAACAACAACAACAAACCAACAAACCCAGCAGCAGCAACAACAACAAAAACAACCAACAAAAAACAAAACAAAAACAACAACAACAATACATAAAAAACCAACCCTCCCAAAAACAATCAATCAAACAAACAAACAAGCAAACAAGCAAGCAAACAAACAAACAATCAAACATTTTAGTTAAAGTATATTCACACTGCATAAAAAGCCTGAGAATAGTCTTGTTTTATATCAGAAATGAATTACTATTGGACACAACTGGTATTTTAGAAGAAAAAAAAAATTCGGTGTAATAAATATGCATCAGGGTGTGCCTACTATTGCCCACAATTCCACTGGGAATATTCCTACACGCTTGAAAACGAACTTGTAGGCAACACGTGCTGAGAAATAAAAGAATAACCAAAAAAGTTGAATGAGAGAGAGAGAGAGAGAGAGAGAGAGAGAGAGAGAGAGAGAGAGAGAGAGAGAGAGAGAGAGAGAGAGAGAGAGAGAGAGAGGGAGGGAGGGAGGGAGGGAGGGGGAGGGAGGGAGGGAGGGGGGAGAGAGAGAGAGAGAGAGAGAGAGAGAGAGAGAGAGAGAGAGAGGGAGGGAAGGGGAGGGAGGGAGGGAGAGAGAGAGAGACAGAGAGAGAGAGAGTCGGAGAGAGAGAGAGAGAGACAGAGACAGAGAGAGAGAGAGAGAGAGAGAGAGAGAGAGAGAGAGAGAGAGAGAGATTTTCTCTCACTTTAATTTTTGTAGCATGTATCAAAGACACGAATGGAAAAAAAGCTATACGCACCTATTCTTTTATCCTTGGAACATAAAGTTTCATTTCATTTCTCTCTCTCATACCACGGATCACCTATAGCCCGCAGTGGGTGCGCAGTTGTTCAAAGATTACGTGGATCCCTTCGGTGACAGTGATCACGAATTTCGCGGCAGAAATTGCTACGCACTGACCGACATTCGCGTGAAGAAACACAGTTTAAATGGCGCCCAAAATAGGCACAAAAAACAACACATAGGACTAACAAGAGACATAAATCCTTATGAGCCCCCGCTAACGCGGGGGCTCATGAGGATCTATGTCTCTTGCAGATGGATCAAATTCACCTTCTCTCGGCACTGAAGGCGGGTTTGAAAATTTGTGAAATTCTACCGTTTGATCATACAAAATGGTGCACAGCCATGCCTGACACTACGCTTGGAGTACCATGG
>BTPG01000005.1:158335092-158380092 GCA_036245525.1 Semisulcospira habei
AAGGAAATAGACTTAAAACTGGTGTGACGCATTTCTCGCAAGAGGCTTAGATCCCCATGAGCTTCTGCTTTAGCAGAAGATCATGAGGATCTAAGCCTCTTGCAGATGAAAGACAATTGGTTATGAAGCTGGGCGAGAGAAAATGGTGTCTAATCATGGCGAATATTGTGACGAATTATCGGGGATAATTATAGACGGATAAAATGGGTGGAAATTTCGCAGGCAGTGGGGGTCTGACGGAAACTGACTTTCTGGTTTGCGTAATTTAGAGAGGGAAACCCATAGTGAATTGAGAAAATTAGACAGAGAGAAAATTTGCTCGTGGTCAACTATAGATACACTGTGGCGCTTCGTGGACATAGCTTTATTTTTTGCTTAAATCATTTTGCGTTTATTTTTAGATCGAATCAAGATGGTGGCGAACTTCTAAAGTTCACATCTATTTGAATTTTCAACCCTTACTATCATCACCATTTCCAAGGATGCTGCACACTTGTTTGATTTAGATATATATGAGTCAAATCTTCATTTCATCGACAAACGACTTTGTGTAGGCCTACTGGGCTGTGTGTGTGTGTGTGTGTGTGTGTGTGTGTGTGTGTGTGTGTGTGTGTGTGTGTGTTTTCATGTTTTCTGCTGGAGAATGTCCAGACCCCCCCCCCCCCCCCCCCCCCCCCCCAGAGGGGGGATGCTATAAAATATTCCCAAACAGATATTGGACCTGCTGAGTAGATTTTAAGTTTTTGCCGCCTACGACCGGTTTCGCCCCAAGGGGGGCTCTTCAGGTTGGCATACGGCGTAACCTGAAATTGCAAACACAACGCATGTACTAGAAGCCGCCTCCAGAATTCTGGGGGTGGGGGATGTCTGGATATTCTCCAGCGGATGGCGGTGCGCCTGTGGGTAGTCCCTACTACTTTATGTAGTACGTGTTCAGTGGAAGGCTTAAAATGATAGGTCTGTCATTCCTTCTCTCCTACTACCCTCTCTTTTCTAGAACAAGTGAGCGATGCAGTCACAAAAAGGGCAGCTGATGTCCTGATGACACAATGCAAGTTTACCAGCCTGGAATTCCATGGCATTAGCACATCATTCTCAGAATTGAATGAAAAATTACGTCCCTTGGAGCTAATCTGATCGAGTGCATATTTTGGCTTTGGGCGACGCCTTTGTTAAAAGTAAAGAATAAAGTATAACTACACGTTGCCCCAATACGTCCCAGAGGTGCTCGATGGGCGCCAGATCAGGTGAACGAGCTGGCCACTCCATCCTCATGATGCCCCGTTGCTCAAGGTACTCCACTCATCCACCACACGGGCGCGATGAGGTCGAGCGTTGTCGTCCTGCAGAACAGCATTGTCGACTATAGCTTGGAGAGCTGGCTGGATCAAGGGCTGCACAATCTCGTCCCGATAGCGCAGTCCAGTCAGGGTGCCTCGGATGACGTGGAGGGGGTGGGGGGTCCTGCCTTCCCTGCTGAAGCTTGCCCAGACCGTGACTAAGCTTCCTCCGTAGCGATCCACCTCTTGGACGTATCCATCCGTAAATCGCTCGCCCTGGCGTCTCCAGACCCTCACCCTGCCGTCCTTGAAGGACACAGTGAACCGTGACTAATCAGTAAACAGAACCTGAGTCCACTGGAGTCTGTTCCACCTCACATGTTGACGACACCAGGCAACCCGGGCTCTGCGATGAGCTGGAGTGATGGGTATTCTCACTGCTGCTCTGCATGAAGCCAGGCCAGTTTCGCGCAGACGTCGTCAGACTGTGCTTCTGCTACGTTAACGTTTGCAGCTTGCATCAGTTGACGTCGCAGAGTGGTTGACGTGACGGTTCGGTCGCGCAGAGCCGCCACACAGAGGTATCTGTCCTCCCTGCCAGCAGCCTCTGGATCACTGAATGGGACCCCCCCCCCCCCCCCCCCAAGACGTCTCCCAACTTCTCGTCTGGAAATTCCATCCTGCAGCCATGCTACAGCCCAGCCTTGATCTGCTGGCGTTAGGCTTTGTCGTGGTGGCATGGTTAGGAAAGTGACAATTATGCCCCTACTGTACCAGTAATTGTAGCGAAACAGAAGTGCATCACGATTTTACCTAGTTTTCCACCTGCCTGCCTTTGGTACGCTTGCCAATATCGCCAGCTTTTCACAAAAACTGACGATGTTTCACGTGCATTTGACAAGTTCGTGGAAATTCATGAATTGTTGTCTATTGTTCCATGTACAGTGGACTGTCTTAGGTCAACTTTTAACCCATTTGGATCGAAAGAACATTGTATTTTATTAGCGTTACTTGCGACGATAAGCAATGACACAAAAAGTGGGGTGGCCCTTAAGTTTTGACCATTAGAATATATACATATTTTTTTTTACTGCATTATACCCAAGCAATGCAGCTCACGCACGAGTATGTCCTCCAGCATTGCCCATTTTTCCAAAGGCAGCGTCAGCAGGTCTGACCAGATTGGGCAAATCCTCTACAGCAAACTCCGGAGTGTGTGGACGACCCACTAAAGACACCTCTCCTTTGGACAACCACAGGGCTACACGTATGGAAGTGAGGTTTCGTTTCAAACGAACGACTCGCAACAAACGAACGAGAGCGAAATCACGGCGGACTGACGACACTCTAAACATCTCCAAGAGGCTAAGATGCTCATGAGCCCTCCGGGCTCATGAGCATCTTAGCCTCTTGGAGATGTTTGGAGTGTTGTCTATGCTCATGGATCAAGGTGATTATCCACCGTGATTTCGCTCATTGTCTCAGCGAAGCTTCAACGCAGAAAAAGAGGTAGACTGTACTCCTTTTATCATTGTGACAGCTTTATCCCAGTACACAAGAGGTCATTAGGCCGACGTCGGCCGGAGGACCTTTACATACTGGGTTCCCTCCCCTCCTTCACGCCCATGAATCTTCGTCACCCTCCTCTTTCGCCCCCTCCCCCGCCCCCCCCCCCCTCCCTCCCTCCTCGTCCTTTCAGTTTTTCGTCTTCTCCGTACCACCCCTATAGTTCTCCGACAATACGCACCCTGTGCATGACACCCGCACACCTATCGTGTCTTTGGACACAATTCTTTGTCATTACATCTCATGTCTTCGTGAGCTCAAGAACACTGACTACGTATCATTATTTTTTTGCCTACGTGTCATTTTTTGCCTACGTGTCGAGAAGTACGGCGACAAAGAAGTCTTTGGCAGCCACCGAGTTAGCCAATTTTAGAAGAAGAAGAAGAAGATGGGGGAGAGAGAGAGAGAGAGAGAGAGAGAGAGAGAGAGAGAGAGAGAGAGAGAGAGAGAGAGAGAGAGAGAGAGAGAGAGAGAGAGAGAGAAGGAAACACAAATCCAGTGGAATCAAGCACAATCATCACGCGGGCTTGCTATTTTGTGAACTGAGCTGTGATTTTCAACCTCACAGCTCTCAGCCATAAGATACAAAGTCACAGACCAGTAGGGTCATTTAATTTCCATTGTGTCTGAACGCACGATAACCCATTCACACCGGAAGAAAGCTCATGCTTTGTCACACAAAACAATTTGCAAGAGGCATATATCCTTATGAACCCCCGCTAAATTGCGGGGGCTTATGAGGATCTATGCCTCTTGCAGATGAGTGGCTCTTCTTCAGGAATGTTTGCTTGGTTTTAATGTGCACGGTAGGGGTTGGATATTTTGTTAACAATGGACGGACACTATACGCTTGTTGAAAGTTTAATCATGGACAGGTGGTAATAACTCAATGTATTTTCCTTTTTTTTTTTATGAAAGGTTACATTGCAGGATACTTTGGCGAATGTGCGTGTGCGTGTGTGTGTTTGAGTGTAAATGTGTGTTACGATTGTGGTTGTGTTGTTCTGTGAGAGCATGCATGTGCTAATCGTAGGAAACGAGCCGATATTTATTTGTGCTATCATGGTTACGAATCACGTACCTTTTCAGTAATAATAATAATAATAATAAGCGCATTAAATAGGCGCTTTATCCCAATTGAAAATCGGCTCAAAGCGCCGCCGCGAACTGAACCCAACAAGCACGCTCACGTGAATCACGCGCATTCACTCACACACTGTACATAAACATAGAACATTCACGTGGTGATCTCAGTAAGATTCTCTATCGTTAGCGCAGATAGCGGAATTGGTTTTGTTATGATAAGCTAAGTTTAGTCCGGAAGCTTCTAGCATAGTCGCAGGGAGAATAGCGGTCGTAGAGCCGCTCTATCTTTAGTCATATTTGTTTTCTGTGAGCGTGAAATTAGCGACAGTTCTTTGCGTATTTTTAAAGGTCGTGAACGGTCTGCCATACTTTTATGTGACGTCATTATACATTGGGATTTGGGGTTGAAATGAGCAGTCGAATTTTTGTAGACTATTGTAGTTATTCTAGAAAGTTCTTCTTTTATTAATATTTATGAGTTTCAGTTACGTGTTCCGTTCTGATTGGTTGCGTTGTGTGATTTCGTTAGATTATTCTGGAAAGTTGTTCGACTATAAAATTTGGTGCTAGGAAGCACGTGTGTACATTGTCATGCATTGTCAGTTGTAGGGACACACAGTTTATCGTAGGTACGTGGCCCGTATAGGGTGTACATTGTGAGAGACGCAGCGTAACGGTGGTGTACGTTGTAAGAGAAACGCATTTGTGTCGGCAGTGTTGACATTTGCAGAAGAGACATTGTATCATTGATGGTACATTTGGGAATGCATCGTGTGGAGATCGCATCGCTGAATTAAAATATTGTTGGAACTGTTACTCCAGTGTAGCCTACATCCTTTAGCCACGTGCGACGGGTTGCAGCTGAATGAAGTTTATTTAAAAAAACCTTACGTGCGTGCGTCTGGTGTGTTTATCATACTATGACTACGACTCTACCACGTAACAATGTGTGTGTTTGTGCGTGTGTGTGTATGTGTGTGACGGTGTGTGTGTGTGTGTGTGTGTGTGTGTGTGTGTGTGTGTGTGTGTGTGTGTGTGTTTGAGTGTAAGTGTGTGTGCGTTTGTGTGTGCGCGTGTGTACGTGTTTGTGTGTCAGTGCGCACGAATTTGTGTGTTTGTTTCTACGTAAAATTGGCTTAGTAAAACAATTAAACATTGCTATCTTCAAAGACAGTGTTCTGGTTTCCAAATGCGCAAAAGGCCATCGGATCTTGGTTAGATCTTACGGTTTGACATCGTGAGGTACAGAAAAATGACCGACACACACAATTAACCTAAACCCGCAATATCGCTAAAGAAAAGAAAAAAAAGAACATGAATGCAATTGAGGCCAATTAGATATATTTATCCCAATGAACCGCTCAGCCTCATTCCACGTACATTAACCCTTAAGGCTGTCGATAGCGCTTTTTGTCGCGATGATTCCTTCAGAAATCATCGCGACAAAAAAGCGATACCGTACATCCAAAGGGTTAACTCTGCATCCGACAACACCAATGTACCTTGTCTGCCAGAGGTCGACAGAGAACCGTCTCCATCCTCCAGAAAAGAAGACAGACGAAGTGAGCCACTGCAACACATCCAGTTTAGCATGAGGCCGGCCGGCATTGATTCTCATGAGGCCCCAGAGGCTGCAAGCGGCTCATGAGAATCCATGCGTCATGCAGATGGACGAAAAGAGGTCAGAGAGAAATCCGGCTCCGATCGCGGCTGCACAGTCATTTGAAAACTGACGCTGCCTTCTGATCTGGAAAAATGGAATTCCCGTGGCGTTCATTGTGCTTTGATGTAAGACTGCGGCTAATGGGTTTGACCTGAGCGCTGGCCTAGACTTATACGTCTCTATCGCAGAAAAAAAAAACCAAAACAACAAAAAACAGACGAGGCGGGAAAAAAAAAAAATTCTACTCAGTGCCAGCGTATTGAGGTTTTCAGTCCGCGTGCTTGCACGTTGTAACGCACGCAGGCTTGCCCACAGTCGTACGCACAGACTCTCACGCAACAAACACATACACCGCCACTGACTCAGACGGGCGCATTCATGCGGTAAAGCACAACACACGGGCTCCCTTTCTAAAGTAACCTTTATGCACTATAAATGAAAAAAGAACGACTTAAATGACTATCAACTATATATACACTGTTCCATCATCACACCACACACGTATCACAATATCTTTGCCAGGTTAGGTCTTAGTCTCACATTGCCTCCAACCTGTTTGATGTTGTACGAAAGCAAAACGGGCCAGTTGGCAGGAGGCCAACCCTGCGCATGAGACTCGAAACGGCACAAAAAAGCGTCAATAGAGTCCACGGACTCTTTAAACATTGGCAGTTTAGGAAAATTGCGTATGCCTCGGCCTACTGAATCACTATCTGGTCTAGATCCCGCATCTCGAGCTAACTGCAGTTGCACCTCTCTATCCCTCTCCTTTTCTTCTCTCTGATAGTCTAGTTCCTTCTCTCTTAACGCATGTTCCCTCTCGTCCTTCTCTCTCTGAAACGCTCTATCTTCTCTTTCTCTTTCTCTCTGTACTTCTAACTCCTTCTCCTTAAAGACTCTTTCTTTCTCTTCTCGCTCTCTCTGAACTTCTAATTCTTTCTCCTTTAAGACTCTTTCTTTCTCCTCTCTCTCTCTGAGCTTCTAACTCTTTCTCCTTTAGCTCCATTTCCTCTTTCTTAAGTATTCTGTCTTTCTCTTCTCTCTCTCTCTCTGAATTTCTAGCTCTTTCTCCTCCCTTTGTATCTGCATTTCCAACTCTTTCTCCTCTCTAAGTCTACGAATTTCTAACTCTTTCTCGTCCCTCACCCTCTGAACCTCTAACTCTTTCTCTTTTAGTACTCTCTCTTCTCTTTCTCTCTGAGCTTCTCTTTCTCTCGCTCTATCCTCTCTATCCCTACATTTCTCTACGTAATCAAAAAGCTTCTCATCCTTAAGTCCTAACCTTTCACCCTGTTTAATGTAAGCCTCTACCGGGTCTACCTCCATATTTGCTACAACAACTTCCCAAAACTTGAAAACGTAAATATACAAATACCACAACCAAATGAACGGAAAAACTTAAAATGAGAACTTACAACAATATCAACCTACGCAGAAAATAGTGACCTACCCTAAAATCGCTACTCACTATCGCCCGCAGATACTTCTAACCTACCGCTAAAACAGGGTCACCACTGTAACGCACGCAGACTTGCCCACAGTCGTACGCACAGACTCTCACGCAACAAACACATACACCGCCACTGACTCAGACGGGCGCATTCATGCGGTAAAACACAACACACGGGCTCCCTTTCTAAAGTAACCTTTATGCACTATAAATGAAAAAAGAACGACTTAAATGACTATCAACTATATATACACTGTTCCATCATCACACCACACACGTATCACAATATCTTTGCCAGGTTAGGTCTTAGTCTCACATTGCCTCCAACCTGTTTGATGTTGTTGCCTGGTTACGTTGGTCCTTCTCACGTCTAGGCGTGAAAGTCCTTCGTCGTACGCTTGTTGCCGTCCTGTCTCTCTTTGGCACGGACGTCCTTGTTCTCGTACGGTACTCAGTTCTCGCTTGGACTTGGGTGTCTTGGTCCCCAGTCAGACTCACTCTCAGAAGAGCTGGAGGGATGACCTCACGTAGGTCCCACCTGCGACTCGACGTCTCGGCGTCCGACTTTCCACTCTTGTTACAAGAACTCTGAATAGACAACAAAAGTCCCAACGTAACACTTGCTAAACACACAACATATTGGATCAATGAGAAACGTCACGTAACCTGGCTGATACAAATAACTCACACGTTCATTCACACACACACACGTGCTTCATAAACTATTTTCGTATCACCCCCATATCTCTGTCACTATCTTGAAACAGACTATAGCCTAACTGACACTCTTGCTATACCTTACTCTATACCCTGGAAAAGACTATGCTTACCCAACCACGTACTATCTTCATAGCGGCTTAGACATACACACTTCATATTCCTTTAGTCATCTAACTCGGTAAACAACTGTATACAAAAACACCGGTTACTTCACCGAATTCTAAACATACTATACTAAACCAAACCGGAACACCGCTATACAACCACATTAATCTTACCACATACAACCACATTAATCTTACCACGCATACTGTCTTTAACTAAACAACTATCAATAGAAACATACCTGAAATCTAGGCTTCAGAGTCTTGGAATGCGGGCTAGGTAACTCAAACACAACCGTTCCATACGACAAGACAGCCCGCACTACCGATCTAGACCTCTGACAGTCACATCTTCCGCCCAGAACTCACTGAACAGAACTCACTAAAAATCCCGTGCTAACCATGTCTTACAGATTCCACATGGACAGCAGGCCCCACGGACTATCGGCACAAACAAACCGTCAACAAAAACCGTACCGTACTAATCCTATTGTGCGAGCACTATGCACAAGCATAGAGCTTCATCACATACGTATAATCGTTTGCTGCTCCGTATTTGTGAAGCTTTATACTGAAGCTTCCTTCTGCCTTGTGGCTTTCAGTCTCTATTCGTGCAACATTGTGCTGGTATTTGATTTGAGACCTTTCGGCGTTACGCTGAAAGGTCCAACATTATAGACCAGCACACGTATTGTTTTTAGAGAACGGAAATGACATGTTTCATCCTGTATCTTCGGCTAAGGTTTGTGGCGTTCAGAATCTGCTCTTCTAACGGTGTTCTTGTCCGTTACTAGTTTTCTGAACCTGTTTTGCCACTGGCTGCGGTTGTTTTGCGGCCAATTTTGAATGAACGTGCGCTGGTCGTGGATGGATGATGTGCATAAAATATTAGATAAAGTTTTAACTCATTCAGTCAAGACGCCAAGTATCAATAACTGTGAAAGTGCCGTACAGCGTTGCTGGCGGCAACGCTGTACGACACTTCCGCAGTTATTGATGCGGGGCGACTTTAATGAGTTACTGAAAACAAATATATTGTTCTCTCTCTCTGTGTGTGTGTGTGTGTGTGTGTGTGTGTGTGTGTGTGTGTGTGTGTGTATATGTGTGTATGTTTGCGTGCGTGAGTGTGTTGTGTGTGTGTATGTGTGTATGCTTACGTGCGTGAGTATTTTGTGTGTGTGTGTGTGTGTGTGTGTGTGTGTGTGTGTGTGTGTGTGTGTGTGTGTGTGCGTGCGCGCGTGCATGTGTTTAACAGCAAGATGTTCATATAAAAACAGACTTTTTGTGTACGCTTCAACACCAAGAACGTTGGCAGTTGAGTTTGTATTCTGTAGGAATTGCTACAGACAGATTCAGTTATTTAGTTCATGAAAACGGGGGAAAAAAAAAGAGTTTTCACAGTGAAGTCTGAATAAGTCTGAATGATCTGTGTATCTACAGACAAATGCTTCAGTCAATGAATTCTTAATAATCAGAATTATCTCTAAAGACAAAAGATTAAATTCAAATCACTCCCACTCCACCACCTCGACCCACCCATCTTTTGCCACAAACTGATTATTTTTTTATAAAGTTAGTCACGGGGCGGTCCGTGGCGCAGTGGTTAAGGCGCCTGCCACAAATGCTAAAGGTGCGAGTTCGATACCAGGTTTCGGCGTCGGATTTTTCTCCTCTAGTAATTGTCACCGTTAATTCTGGCGGACCGTCGGGGGTTCTTTCTCCGGGTACTCCGGTTCTTCCACCCCCTCCACTTTGTTACCGGTTTCAGGCCACTTTATAAATTTCAAATACAAGCGATCAAAATTTCCGAAACCTCAGTAGCTGAGCTGACCCTTCGCACCACGTGAATGTCCGGTGTCTGTCTTGGACTGTGTTTTTCATTCAGAGTGAATGCATGTGCGTCACGTGAGCGTGCGTGTTGGGTTCAGTTCGCGGCGCTTTGAGCCCATTCGCCGAACTGGGAAAAAGCGCCTATATAATAACCGGTATTATTATATTAATTATTTCACCTGCAAGGACATTCTTGCCTTCATGAACCTATTAGGCCCTGACTCAGATTGACTCCACATAACTCCTGCATTGATTGTACATTGCTTAACGTCCCGACAGCAACAAGGCTTTCTCAGGACGTGCCTGCACTGCTTGTGAAAAAAAAACAACCAACTAAACAGAACATTGAATGTATGTCGCCAGCCGGTCAAACACATTAAATAAACCTAACACATGGGGCCTAAATAAAGCTAAGACCATTTAGCAACACACATCCAATATCAAGAGCTACAGGCAGTGCAGACAGTAGGGAGAGTTTAAAAAAGGCAAATACAGGTGAATGGACCTCGGGTAGACAGAAACACATGCCCCAGAATAGAGAGAAAACCCCACCCTGTGGGGCTGACCAGGGTGACCCTGGGAACTAAAAAATACCTAACCCCACCCAAGTCCCCCAGGGCAGACCCGGGTGGGGTATATAACTCCTGCAACTGGAACATAGTCGTTAGGTGAAATTTGGGGAATGCGGCCTTGGGGTTTAATGGGTTATGACGTCGAAAAGACGACACGTGCTCGTGCACTAGCAGTACAGTAGTTCATAACCCTTTGCCTGCCAGTGGAGGCAGGATGTGTTTTGGAAGCCTTTGTTAATCCATTACATCCCTAGGATGATTTTATAAAGCTTGCCTTTTTTCCTCCTGTGAAGGCTACATTACAGATCAGGAGATAGGTCAGGCTGTTTTAGTTCAAGGGTGGTGCCAGAATAGCTTGGCGCCTTAGGCGCCAAGCTATTCTGGCACCACCCTTGAACTATCAGTCAAATATATTTCAAGCAGTGGGTTAATTCAACGCCAACGATCCTCAGCCTTCAAAGGAACATGGGTACAATGTGGTTTAGCAGGAGGCATAGATCCTCGTGTGTTCCCCGCGACTGCAGGGCCGCGTGCGGATCAATACCTATTGCAGTTGGGTGGTGTTCAATTTTTATCGGCAGGGAACGAGTTACCGTTAGCTACGGTTATTCGGGGATCATCTAATTCGCAACCGCGCTTCCTTCAACTGAAAACTCGAATCATCAGGAACCCTTGCAGATGGACGTGTAGGGTGGAGCCGTAGGGACCAAAGCCTAACTGATGCTGTTGAGATGTCCAGGCATTTATATCTGTGTTCCTGGAACGACTCCGCCGGGATCGAGGAACCCAAAAGGGACGTATCCTATGATTTGTGTCTGACGGGGAAAACGAGATCTTGTTATCAAGAGCCAAGCAAGCGATGACAGTCTTTCAATCCTGTCGCTGATTGAACCAAAGAGGCTGATGCTGATGCTGAGCTGCATAAGGAACACGGGCAGAAACGGATTCAAGCAAGAGGCATAGATCCTCATGATCCCCGCATTTGCGGGGGCTCATGAGGATCTACGCCTCTTGCAGATGCGGTAATGTCTTTGGGACCATTTGCTGGTAGGGGAAAAAAACCCAAACACAACTGAAGGCGATTGTTCCGACTCTCAACACTATACCCCATCCTAGGAACACATCCAGAACTGGATTCAACAAAAGGTATATATCCTCATGAGCCCCTGCAACTGCGGGAGCCCATGAGGATCTATGCCTTTTGTAGACGAGGGTGTTACTGATCGTTTGCTGCAGCCTTCCCAATCATCGTTCACAGTCATAATCCGCTCAAGACAAGGCGATTAGACAGCTGTCCGGGACTGTCGTTGCGCCACGGTAGGCTGAAGGGTACATCCATGTCCAAGAGGGTACAACCCAGTAAGCAAAGGTCCTCGGGCCCACGACGGCCACAGTGGGCCCGCGCACGGCTGTGCGCGGGCCCACTGCGGCCTCCGTGGGCCCGAAGACGTCTGGCTACTGGGGTACGTGGTCCTGATGATGCAGGCAGTGGTCGCCGATGGATTCTGGATTTTGACTGAGTGAGTTGCACAATTTTAGACGTCTTTTTTTTTTTCAGTGTGGATAAACTATTCAGCGGAAGTGGTGACCATGTCGTCAAGAAATACGCGGCAAATAAATCAATTGAAATTTGAGTCGATAAAAATATTTCAGTATGCACGTATTTTCTTTCGCTCTCATAAAAAAAAAAACAAAAAAAACAAGACCCCCAACAACAAAGGGCTCAGTCTTGTTGTTTATTTGATGCTTATACAATATTCGAACTGTGTTTCAAACAAAGTCTTACGTAAAAAACAAACAAACAAACAAACAAACAAATAAATAAACAAACAAACAAACAAACAAACAACGAACAAAAAGCTATCTTACAAACAAACATCTAGCTCACAAAAAGCAAACTAACTTACAAGCATAATAATAATAATAATAAAGAGCATTTATATCGCGCTGAATCCCCAGGAGCAGTGGGCTCTAAGCGCGTTACAAAAAAATGTATATATGGAGAATCTCACTACCTTTAAAAAAGTCTAATCTATGCACTTCTAATCTACGCACGCACATACAACTAAAACACACATAACAAAACCATATGTATGCAGACCAAACCAAACATCACACACACAATCTGTGGATTAATGGTACGCAAGCTGAAAGAAGTAGGTTTTAAGTTGGGTCTTAAAGACGTCAATGAAGGTAACTCACAAACAAAAGGCTAACTCGGAAACAAAAGGCTAACTCGGAAACAAAAGGCTAACTCGGAAACAAAAGGCTAACTCGGAAACAAAAGGCTAACTCGGAAACAAAAGGCTAACTCGGAAACAAAAGGCTAACTCGGAAACAAAAGGCTAACTCGGAAACAAAAGGCTAACTCACACACACACAAAAAAAACCCACTAATTCACAAACAAACGACTAATTAGCATTTTTATTGTCTGTAATTGTCTTTTCTACGCGTGTTTTGTTGTTGTTGTTGGATTCTTTTCTAAAAAGTGTTATGCTTTCTGCATGGATTCACATTGCTAGAAGCATCGCGCCATCAAAGGTCCTCCACACCAATCTACGCATCCACACGTTAGCATCATTAAACCACCAAATTAACATTCTTCAATAAAGTTAATCATCGTGAAACTACATTTTCATCAGCGCACTCCCCTTGAACAAAGGACCCGCAATAAAAAGCTGCAACAGTATTTTTTTTAATAATCAGGCTTGAAATCATGTTCTTTCCGCGTCTTACAGGCCTGCCTCTCCCATTTGCAAAGAGACATAGATTCTCCTGAGCCCCTGCATCCGCAGGGGCTCATGAGTATCTATGTCTCTTGCCCTCAGTGATAAATACAACTCATGTTGGAGGAGTCGTCCGCCTTTGAATCGGAGGACTGTGTAAACTAATCTTACGATTTAGGGATATTCATTATTTTACCGTTTATAGCACTAATGAGGCGAGCTTCTAGGATCGTTACTTGCAACAGCGGAGCAGGTGATGTTGCAACACAGTCACCAGTAAGGAACCACAACGGGAGATGGATCGACCGCCATGATAGTTCAAGGGTAGTGCCAGAGTAGCTTGGCGCCTTCCTAAAATAAGCTGCTGCACGTAGTATTAATACATGTATGCCTCGCGAAAGCAGGAGACGCCAAGTCAGTTTTTGTGAAAAGCAAGATTTTCATTGCAATACAAAGAAAACCTAGCTGTTCTCAAAAATGGACTCACTGTCTTTTGCCTTCAGGACCGGGGCAGATTTCTTTGTCCCTGTAGACTTTAGCATCATGGAGTAACCTCTCAGTCCGCAGCGGCCACAAAGCTTAACTCATTCTACCCCAGACACACCACAGCAAGATAAGGATCGACCATGATAGTTCAAGGGTGATGCCAGAATAGCTTGGCGCCTATGGGCGCCAAGCTATTCTGGCACCACCCTTGAACTGCCATGGTCGGTCTGTGTTCTGCCCTGCAAGGCAGTCTTCAGCGAACAAAGGCAACATTTGGGGATTTCGGTGTTGGGGTAGAATGAGTTAACCCGTCTTTGGATAGCGCTTTTTGTCGCGATGATTCCTGCAGCAATCATCGCGACAAAAACCGCTACCGATAACTAAGTAAACCACGATTCCGCGGCAAAATAACCACGATTACCTTTAGTTGTCGGTAGCGTTTTTTTTTTTTTTTTTTTTTTTGTCGCGATAATTCCTGCAGGTATCATCGCGACAAAAAGCGTTACGAAAGGCACGGGAATAAGGGGATGGTAGTGAAAATAATAATAAATATAATAATTAAAAAAATAAAAAAGAGAGAAAAGAAAAAGAGAAACACCTGCATACTGAAGCATGTATGTTTTTGTTTATTTTTTATAACTATTATATAAGACGGAACAATGATAGATGCTATAGGTCTAATGATATCAGGAGAATATTTCAAGGGAACCGTTGGGTCTTTGGTTACATTCATGTTGTGGACTGGGACTTAAGCCACAAACAGTTTGCAATATTTTGCCAGTCCCCTTGACCAATGATAGGGCATCTAGTGTCAATAGCGGCCTGTCGGCCAGTCCGCCGCCGCGAATATCAGTCACGGCCGCGTCACTGACTGGCACTCTCCATTGTAATCCCGGGATAATATCGGACTAAATAAACATACAGAGATCGAGCTTTGACCCCCAGGCCTGTGAACACAGTGATCGATACCGTCCCTGCACCTGGGCCAATGAAGCCACTCAGTCGCCGGATGCCGCCATCCCGGTCACGTGCCGCCCCGCCGCCATCTTTTCTTCTCTCTACGTCACGGCACGCGCCAGCAGTTCCGTGGCGGACGGCATCGGCGTGTTCTGATTGGCTGTCGCCCACCTGCATCCGGACTGAAAATGAGAGAGGGAGAGAGACGCCAGGGCGGATCGATGACAGTTGTTAAAGCTAATCCCACTTCCATATCTGCAAGAGGCATAGATTCTCATGGGCCCCTGCGTTCGCAGGGGCTCATGAGAATCTATGCCTCTTGCTCGGTACATTCCTATTCTGGCTTCCGTTCGGCACTGAATAATTCGTCAAAATTCAGTGACTTTAATAGGGCGATGGGTGAAATTTTAGTCCTCTTACCATCGATCTGCAACCTCTTGCACGACTCATTCAAAGGCTTCTTTTTAAACCATAGTGACTCACTCCATCTGCGGAGCACCGATCACACCAACAAACAGCATTAAGTGTCGTGCGCCCATGGCATAGGGTCATGAGAATCTTTGTCTTGATAGCAGACAAGGCTAACTCTGGCGAATGAGTCTATCAAACATCTCTCGCGATCCCAGCGCCTGATATTCCGCGCGAAGTAAAATCGGCCCGCACTGCAGGAAGGAAGTCAGCGGCCGTGCTGGTGAATGAATGAAAACTGAGAAAATAAAAGACAAAAATCTGAAAGAATCCAGAGAAAGAAAAAAAAAAGCAGATGGAAGAAGTTAATTGTTGGGGCTTAACTCATTCAGTCCCGACACGCCGCAGCATGACATGGATCGACCATGATAGTTCAAAGGTGGTGCCAGGATAGCTTGGCGCCTATACCATCAGTGATAGTTCAAGAGTGGTGCCAGGATAGCTTGGCGCCTATATGCGCCAGCTATCCTGGCACCACCCTTAAACTATCATGGTCGATCTGTCTCCTGAAATGCAATGCAGTCATCAGAGGACAACTCCAAACTGTCGGTATTTCGTACCTTGGATACAATAGGTTAATGTCGAGCAGGCTGCTGATAGAAAAATAAAGAGAGGAAAAATCCGAAAATAGGAATGAGAGAGAGAGAGAGAGAGAGAGAGAGAGAGAGAGAGAGAGAGAGAGAGAGAGAGAGAGAGAGAGAGAGGAGGTGGGTGTGAGGTGGGGGGGGGAGGGGGAAGGGGAGGGTGGGTGAGTGGGGGGCGGGGTGGAAGGGTGGGTGGTGGCTGGGGGGTGGGTGAGGGTTGGGGGGTGGGAGCTTGAGAAAAGAGAAGCCATGGACCGACCAGCTGATCAAGCGAGACCAAGATGTTCCCGCGATTATGATTGTCTATGACTGCTCCGACAAAGAAAAAAAAAAAAAGAAAAAAAAAAAAAAAAAAAGAAGGAAAAGCAAAATCGATGTTGAGTGCATTTTGTTGTTAGCGCCAAAGCTGAAGTAGTTAGGGCTTTCAATGACGCTTTCACCACCAGAATCAAACTGTGTGAATTTGCAGTTATCTGCTAAGCACCACTAACCTACGACTGCGTACGAGATCATGATGGATCAAACTGCAACTCAAGGGCAGTGTTTGATTAGTTTGGAACTACCTATGAATACGCGATCGTGGCTCTATCTACGTTCAGGCACTACCCTTGAACTGTAGATCTCGCTAATCCGCTATCAGGCACTACACCTCAGGTATCACGATCGGTCCATCTCCAACTCCTTGGTGGCGCTATGCGTGAAAGAGCCAGTTTTTGTTAAATGCGTGAGACAGCCTGAAAAGCAAGTTTCTCACAATTTGCGCAAGGCGTGTAATTGAAAAGAAACACACGTGCAGCGCCATATTATCCACGCATTCTATGCTTTTTAGCACTGCCCCTCACCTTCGTAAGGCTTCGTTTGTGTTGCAAGTGTATAAAGGATTGAAAGTTATGATTTTTCAGTGTTGTTGTGCGTTACTCTGTCATTAGTGCTGAACACGGAACTGCGGTGGGTTGGTTGTACATTGCTTAACGTCCCGACAGCAACTAGACTTTCTGAGGACGTGCCTGCACTGCTTGTGAAAAAAAAATAAAATAAAAAATAAAATAAACAGAATATTGAATGTATGTCGCCAGCCGGTCTAATACGCTAAATAAACCTAAGACCATTTAGCAACACACATCCAATATGAAGAGCTACAGGCAGCGCAGACAGTAGGGAGAGTTTAAAAAAGGAAAATACAGGTGAATGGACTAAGGGTAGACAAAAACACATGCCCCAGAATAGAGGGGAAAACTCACCCTGTGGGGCTGACTAGGGTGACCCTGGGAACTAAGAAGTAGTTAATCCCACCCAAGTCGCCCAGGGCAGACCCGGGTGGGGGGAAAGTATGGTGGGAAATATGTGTATGTGTGTGTGTGTGTGTGTGTGTGTGTGTGTGTGTGTGTGTGTGTGTGTGTGTGTGTGTTTTCAGTGCTGTCGTTATTTGAATTTTTGAGAAAAGCTAGATTTTAATTGAGTAACAATGAGAATTTCGCTGTACTCAAAAATCGACTTTTACCAAATAACGGCAATGTGTGTGTGTGTGTGTGTGTGTGTGTGTGTGTGTGTGTGTGAGAGAGAGAGAGAGAGAGAGAGAGAGAGAGAGAGAGAGAGAGAGAGAGAGAGAGAGAGAGAGAGAGAGAGAGAGAGAGAGAGAGAGAGAGAGAGAGAGAGAGAGAGAGAACTCTTCCTGTCACATTTCCTTTGACTGACACTCCGATCCAGCTCACTTTCTTTCCTTTTCTTTTTTCTGTTTGGATTGGTCAAACTACCCATTAGTCTGAAACGGTCATTTGAAAATCTGAAACCAGAAGAAAGAAGAACGAGTTCATTTAGTGAGGCCAGTTTAAAAATATATAATCGACAAGCAGATTTGTGTACTCACCGAATCTAGGTAGCATTAAGATCCAAAATCACATACCAGCATGCAAATGTTTTTGCTATAGTCAACTTCAGTAATAAACTGGCGAAGAAACTTATACATCAGTTCATCTCGTGGATCCACAGTAAAAAAATATAGAGAGAGGGAGGGAATGCGGACTGTGGGTGTGCGGACTGTGTGGGCGGGTGACGATGAACACCACTGACAATTACCTCAACTTCGTCGATTAAGACATTAAGCTCTGAGGTCGCAATGCCCAAACTGTTGTCCATTGAGTATTACACACTCTTCAGGCGTCAGCTCGACCGTGATAGTTCAAGGGTGGTGCCAGAATAGCTTGGCGCCTATAGGCGCCAAGCTATTCTGGCACCACCCTTGAACTATCATGGTCGATTCATATCAGTTGAAATGTGGTCAGGACTGAGCAGGTTTCAAGAAGGAAAGTATTATGATGCTGAACCGAAACACACATTAGCTGGAAGTGATTTTCTTTTACCGTAATCATAATATTACGTGGACTCACACAAACACCATCAGTCATTCATTCATTCACTGGACTCACAGGTGGCAGGTGCTAATTTATCAACGTTATTGCGCTCTTTCCCCGCAGACAATACAAACAGCATCAGTTAATTAACCCCTAGTCTGCTGCTGACGATATCGTTCGGCGAAAAAGACGCGTAGTCACGCGTCTCTTCCGCCGAGCTGTATCGTCAGTATAGCAGTAAAAAGGTTAATCCATTCAATGCCACTGGGTTTCTAACTGAAATAATTTCACCCCAGTCGTTCGGGGGGGGGGGGGGGGGGGGGGGGGGGGGCGTTAGGAGGGGTAGGGAGGGTGTGTTTGTGTGTGGGGTGTGCGTGTGTGTGTGTGTGTGTGTGTCTGTGTGTGTGTGTGTGGGGGGGGTGGGGGGGGTGGGGTGGGGGGGGGGGGGGGCGCGAGGGCTTCCGGCATATTCATTGCTTTCAGTCACTTACTTAGCGCACTCGTATCCTTTTTTGTGCTTCACCAAACTAGATCTATGATCATTTGTCGACAATGCACAATTCTCTCCCCTGACAGTACTTTTTCCTACTGACTTGGTAGTTTCTACTTGTGAGTATCAAAGAATAGCAGTGGCCGGGTAAGATGGTACAATGTTTTCATTGTACAGCTCTATTCAGGTGACGCACGAGTCACTTGAATATTAAACTAATTGCATGCTGCACACTGACCGCTGCGGACGGATTGCATTCATGTCGCACAGTCACTGAGAGAGTGGCGTGACGTGACAGTGATTTTGAACCCATTTTCTGCCGAGAAAAAGTGCCGAACACAATCCAACTGCAAGAGGCATGGATCCTCATGAGCCCCCGCGACTCTTGCAGACACTAGTACGCACGTTTCTTGTGCGGTTGTGGGTCTCTCAACTTTAGCGTTGACTGAACTGAAAAACTAGTGCAGAAACGCCGGACACCTGTGACGACTGAAAGGGGTACGTTGTTTCGAGTGATTTCCATCACATCTATAAACAGAGAAAATTATACTAATAAAATCATAAGCTACTCTTGAGCTGTCATTGTCGAGCTTCGCCACAAAGCTGGGTTAGAGGTGTTAAGGCGGGCACGCATGCCTGTAGTCATTGTGGCGGCCTAGTCAGCCTGTAGTCAGTCGGATTGTTTGTCTGCAGCAAACACCGTGTTCCAGCCTTCGTCAGCCCGACCAGGGCATCACTCTCTCTTGGGCCGCAAGAGGTCGTGGTACAGCCTTAGCTGGATACCATATAAGTTTATTAAAAAAACAGCCACAAATAAACAAAACCAAAAAACCCCCAACAACACCAAACTATGAAAACAGCACGCTATGGACGTACGTACCAAACATAGATTAAAGCTGAGAAACAGTCAAAAAACTCCGCCCCGCACGTGTTTTAAAAAAAACTTTGCAGGACCCAGCGAGGGCCCTGTCGTGAACGTTCGGCTAACTTCGGCAAACCGGTTTGGAACTCAGTTGACTCAGTTTTCAACTGCGTTTGTCGTGCTGGCAAAACTCCCGTGAAAAAGACAGGCCACTTCCTGTATGCAGCGCGGAGTGGGATCCGCGATCACTGATCTAAACCAGCGATATTTCTACTGACAGCAACAGTAGCAGACGACACTCGACCACCCGACGGACAGAGCAGGCCATTTGTGTCTTGCCTGGACGCACACTGGATATGGACCAGGCCGAGCTATCCGTAAGTTACACAGCACAGCCTGAAGCTTTATTCGATATCGGAAGGGTGAGGAAGGAGGGGTTATTTGTCGTTTTGTGTTTGTTATTATATCTTTTCATCTGGAGTGGCCTACAGCGAAAAAAATTCTCCATACGAAGGGCAGCTACTAAAATTCAGCTCGACCCATGGCGACCTTGTATCTTTTGGCATCTATGTAAACAGTCGATTCTCTCTCTCTCTCTCTCTCTCTCTCTCTCTCTCTCTCTCTCTCTCTCTCTCTCTCACTCTCTCTCTCTCTCTCATCCAATTTACTGTGTTGGTTGTACATCACAATGCTTCTTTATTTATTTATATTAGCCTATATTGGATTGAGGTACGTGTTGAAAAAATTCGTTCACAACTACAAAGTGTCAGGAGTCATACTTACAAGCATGTACAGCCGTACATTCTGCCATCATAGTCCCCAGCGCGTAAAATCCGTGGCTGTCGGTCAGTTTCAAAGTGTCACAGAATCGTCTGCTGTTGTCCGATCTGCTAATCGCGATGTTTTCCGTGCAACAGGAAGTGGTCTGTCGTTTTCCGAGAGTTTTGCAAGCTCGGGATACGCAGTTGCCAACTCCGTCAACTGTGTTACGAACCGATTTGACCCACTTAGGGGCAGGGCCCAAGCTGGGTCCTGTAGAGTCTTTTTAAAACACGCGCTGGGCGGGTTTTTCTCATTGCACCTCAGCTTTAATCCCTTCCCTGCATTGTGGACTGATATTTTGTTTCCAGTTCGAAATCTCTTTTCATTCAGCGGTCAGAAGCCACAACCGCTCAAGGACCATGGATACAAACTGGTCTCAGCAAGAGGCATAGATCCTCATGAGCCCCCGCAGTCGCAGAGCGGACTCATAACCCAATGTGCATAAGGCCATCGGGCCGACGTCGGCCCGATGGCCTTTTGCGCATTGGCCCGAACATGGAGCTAGCTGAGCACTTTGCTAACTGGCTGTCGCAGGACTAAGCTCCCTCGTACAACTTTCCCCTGGCCACTACTGGGGCCAGTTGCATGAGCGAGCTTAATCCTGCGGCGCACCTTGCTTAGTGGCTGGTGCAGGACTAATCTCGCTCATGCTACTGGCCTGGCCTCAGAAGGATACACAACTGATGTCGGTAGCCTAGCTGATTTTTTTTACCGACCTATTGTCAGGGACGAGGCTGCAGCATAGAACTGTCATATGCCCCTGATTGCCAGACTGTGAGGCAAACACCGGTAGCACACTGATCACCAGACACAACTTCTGCATGAGGGACATTTGATCAAAAGGGGACCAATAAAAGGCATAGATCTTTATGAGCCCCCGGATATGCGGGGGCTCATATACATCTGTGTCTCTTCCAGACGGATGTGCGCGTAAGCGATCAAAGATGCGAGCAAACAGCATCCACTGGGGTCCATCGCGCAGGGAAAATATTGTAATATCTGTCGGATAACAAAGTCAGGAAATTGGCAGCCATGAAAAATGAGGTGTGATGTCGGTGTGTGTGTGTGTGTGTGTGTGTGTGTGTGTGTGTGTGTGGAGAGAGAGAGAGAGAGAGAGAGAGAGAGAGAGAGAGAGAGAGAGAGAGAGAGAGAGAGAGAGAGAGAGAGAGAGATCCCGGCACACCAGCAGGACATCTGAGAGGCGAAGAAATCAATGGCATGACTGGGACCCGCCAGAAGACTTGCACTGCATGACCGAGAGGATTAGTGAAACCAAACAGATTAGACATTCTAGCTTCATTCTCATAGTGCCACAAGTTGAGCGGAACGAATGAATATTCTAGCTTCATTCTCATAGTGCCGCAAGTTGAGCGGAACGAATGACTTAATGGAACCAACGAAGTACGCAACAGCAGAGAAGAAAGCAGAAGACTGATAAGAAAGGGAAGCCGAGTTGTGTTGGCACAACACAACACAACACAACACAACACAACACAACACAACACAACACAACACAACAACTACACCAACACAATCATTTTACTGGCTATAACACGTGGGTGAAATCAATATTTGATGATGAGAAAATAATCCATATGAGACAATCACCTACCTGCAATAATTTGATCACCTGAAAACACGTACATTGCTACAAATTAGGGCGTAGTACGCCCTTCATCCAATCATTATGACTTCATTCATTTTCTTCATTTTTATGTCCCACTGGCACTAAAAGTGATCGGGGACTAAAATCCAATCATTATGACTGAACGAATCGCGAAACTTATTCATCTGCTAATCGCAAGAACTCCGTTTCTCATTATTTCTTTCGGGCACGTCGGTTTGGTTGTGGAACACAATTGACGTTCCTTCATCGTAGGATATTCAGCCTTCGTTAGGACATCCACAATCAACAAATACTCAGAAGTACCCAACGGAGAAAGAAACACGCTTAGAAAAGACGGGTACAACACAATTTATTAATATTTCGGGTAAATACCCTTTGTCAACTGAAATAGACAAACAAACAAACAGAGAGATTAGCCGCTACTTATCTTCATTCGCAGAAGGAATGTGGCAACTGGAGTTGCCACATTCCTTCTGCGAATGAAGATACGTAGCGACTAATCTCTCTGTTTGTTTGTCTATTTTGACAAAAGGGTATTTACCCGAAATATTAATAAATTGTGTTGTAGCTTTTTCTAAGCCTGTTTCTTTCTCCGTTGGGTACTTCTTTGCATTTTACACGCTTGGCAGTCACCTTTTTGGTCTGGATTGCTTAACTCATTCTACCCCAGACCCACCACAGCAGGATAAGGATCGACCATGATAGTTCAAGGGAGATGCCAGAATAGCTTGGCGCCTATGGGCGCCAAGCTATTCTGGCATCACCCTTGAACTATCATGGTCGATCTGTGTCCTGCATTGCCATGCAGTCTTCAGAGGACAACGGCAAAATTTAAGGATTTCGGTGTTGGGGTAGAATGAGTTAACAAACACTCAGCAGCAATGAAGTGTACGTTATACCTGAGGTCCGCGCATTAAATCCATCTAGACATTTTGGATGTCGCGCAGCCTTACCTCAGGCAAGACATGTGCATAACCTCTTCATTGCCGAGAAAACGTCATCACGATCCAACTAAAAGAGGCATAGATCCTCATGAGCCCCCGCGACTGCGGGGGCTCATGGGCTCTATGCCTCTTGCTGAGACCAATTTGTATCCATGTTTCTTGGACGGTTTTGGCTTTTGGTCGTTGAATAAACAAAGATTTCATAAACAAGTATGTTTGTACAGTGGCAGGGAATGTAAAATTTATTGCTGCGGAGTGGGCGGGGAACGACACAATGAGACTGGGTGTGGCCCAGATTGTAAAAAAATTCCTTCACACTTCCCTAGCCCTAGCATAGAACCTTTTGCACACCGAGGAGATTTCAAAGTCGATGCATCTCTCAAAGATGACGCTGTATTCATGTAAGGCCGCAAGCCAAATCAATGTTGAAATTAAATACTAAGTATTAAATATTAAGTACTAATAGCAATTTTTAGTTTATGACGCTTGACGCACGTTCATTAGCTGTTGAGAGCAGCTGTCTAGTGAGGCAGGTCATCAGTTAAACTGATGGAGCAAATCGGATTGTGTGTGTGCTTACTCGCCTTAGCGCAGGGCCCAAAAACACAAGGAAGTTTATTGTTTTCTATGGTTGTCATTGTGAAAAAATAAAACAAATCCAAAACAGCAATAATTACGCAATTTGCAGACTTTATAAATTAATTTGCTTATTTAGTTATTTGTTTGTTTGTTTGTTTGTTTGTTTGTTTGTTCATTTGGTTGGTTACTTAGTTAAATTATTTATTTAGTTATTTAGTTAATTATTTATTTAGTTCCTTTGTTCGTTCGTTTGTTTGTTTATTCAGTCGTTCGTTCGTTTGTTTGTTCAGTCGTTCGTTGGTTCGTTATTCACCTATTTACTTACTTCCTATTAACGATACGTGGTATGATCAGAAAAGTAATGATAGTTGGGCCGCCGTTTGTAAACTACTTAAGTCACATAAATATAATTAGTATGAAAACAAATTTCAGCCTCTGCCCTTTATTCGTGTACAGTATGGAACTGGTATCTTCAGCCAAGCCGCTGCGTGACTTCATTGAATAAGTGATGTAAACAGCTGTGCTCGAAAACAGTGGACACTCCAAGATAATAAATTTATTTCTACATTAAAAAAATGAAACTTTGAGACAGTCCTGTCAAAATCCAAACAAATTTGAAGGTTGTTTGATATGGTACTTGTGTATGGTCTGGCACTGACTGCAAGTGGATTGTGCAATTTAACTCTGATAGAGATGACTTTGAAGACAAGTACTGGTCTGACCGTCAAATTTCAGCTGGGAACGAGCAAATTTTGCTCTTTATTACAAATTGATAAGAAGATACGCATATATTTTATTTTGAAAAATATCTTAAACTTCCACTCTCTCTCATGGAACAGTTTAAAGAATAGTGCGCAATGACCTTGACCTCCAAAAACTATCTGCAATAAAGATACCCCATTTATTGACAGAGGCTCAGATTCAACAGAAAGTTGATCGCTTAGATTAATTGCTCAAAAGGCTTAGCATAAATAGCCTGTAACGACCATGTGATGTCATTACTGAAGACGACACTTGCTTGTCCTATAACGGTATTTCTGGCAAGCAGTCCAATCAGGAATGGCTGGCCTCTGATGAGAGGAGGCTACGGACACTTTTGTCAGATTTTTCGAATTCAGGGTAATATTTTCTTTATTTTGTATAACTCAGATGTCCATGTCATTGTTCATATTTTAGCAGTCGAGCACGCAGTCAATGCAAAATATCCTGTAAGAAATTCTTTTTTCCAATAGCGTAAAAGTCTATTCATGAGTAGCGGCCAACTCTCAATGACCAGAACATCTTGTCACCTTGAAAATGCCAGTGACCACAAAGCCAAGGTCAACTGTGTCCTACAAAAAGGAGCAAAACATTCGTGTTCTTCCTCAATCATCATACAGTCCTTGCCACGACCAATGCGACTCTGGTTCTTCTCTACACGGAAAAAGAGGCTGGCAGGACGGAGTTTTCCCGCATCCAGGACCTAACAAAAGCCGTAAATTCACAAGTCCGACCCTGACCTTCATCAGAATACCACTACATCGCCTTTGAATTTCGCCCAAAGTAGCTGAAATGTTGCATAAACGGTGGAGGATCTTGCTGTTACAAACTGCGAAGAAATCAAGTAAACTAGACCAACGGTTTTGGTTTTACGGCACAACTACCATTACTGTTTGATCATACCTCGTAGAAGCCGGTCAGGGACACACACTCTAGGCACACAAGTCGTCGATATTCCTCCCCTTGTGCCTAGGTAGATAGGATGACAATGACTTTGACGACGGAGCGACGAAGTTTATTTATAAGGCTGATTAAAAAAAAAAAGAAAAAGAAAAAAGAAGAAGCATTTAGTGTCCTTGCTTTGTCAGAAAATAGGATTTCACTGAGTCCCTGCACTGAAAGCTTAGTCCTTGACAAAGAGGATTATATGCGCGATCCCCCCAAAATGATTTTACCCTTTGGCTGTCGGTAGAGCTCTTAGTCGCGATGATTCCTGCTGGAATCATGGCGACTAAAAGCGCTACCAACAGGCAAAGGCTTAACTACACTGTGCATGAAGCCACCAATACTGTTTTACAGTACCAGTGGCTGCACTGCGCTAAACGGGTCAACTCTGTTCCAGTTATGCCGACTGACTGACCGCTCGGATCAACTTATGTGTGCTTGTCTGACATTTCGGACATTGCGGTCTAGTGTCGAAAGGGCCAGAATTACAGACCAGCACACATATAAAAGTATCCAAATATAATGTGCGTGTACAGACTGTAAACGACTGGTTAGATGCCGGTTAGTCTGTCACAGGCTGTGAGGATCAACGATTGCCGGCTTGAAAACATGAAGGCGAGTAGGATGAACAGGTCATCGACTGGCATAGCCCAGTACGCAAAGGCCGTCGGGCTGAAGTCGGCCGCTGTGGGCCCGCGCACGATTGTGCGCGGGCCCACTGCGCCGACTTCGACCCGATAGTCTTTTGCGTACTGAGAGATGCTCATAGAGCCTAATGAACCGGGCTCCGCAGACTGCAGGGGACAATACAGATAAGCACGATTATTTGTAAACTTGCGGAGTTCTGAAAACTGAAGAGATGAAAAGTGTGAAGAAAACGGCATATTTTGTTTGTTATTCTAGGTTAGTTAAGTGAACACACACGTGTACACACACACACACACACACACACACACACACACACACACACACACACACACACACACACACACACACACACACACACACACACACACACACACACACACACACACACACACACCACACACACACACACACACACACACACACACACACACACACACACACACACACACACACACACACACACACACACACACACACCACACACACACACACACACACACACACACACACACACACACACACACACACACACACACACACACACACACACACACACACACACACACACACACACACACACACACACACACACACACACACACACACACACACACACACACACACACACACACACACACACACACACACACACACACACACACACACACACACACACACACACACACACACACAGACAGGGAGACAAAACCATCAGAGTGGGTTACCTACCATTTTATGTGAAAATGGGTTCCCATATTTCTATTTATTCTAGGGCTCTGGAGTTGATGCGAATGTTTAGAACTCACCTTGTAACTAAGCTCTACAACTTAAAATAAAAAAGACATTTTCTAGAAACAGAGCCACTGGATGGAGAAAAAAATGGGTTTCTACCAATAAAGTGGGTGCCTCTCACACAAAAACTGGCATTACAGTAGAAATGGGTGTCCTTGTCAAATCATTCATTTTAGCATGGACATCTCAAGAAAATTAGGTGTCTGTAATAAGATAAAGTTCACGGAATATTTGATGCTTCTTTTCCACATTTATTTGATTGTTGTCATTCGTTTTTCAGCTTAATGTATATTCCTTCTTTTTCCTGCATTCAAAATGTAAAGCACAATGACACAACAACACAGTGAACAAATACCTCACTAAAAATACCTCTGGTTGATTTTCTAATGATTGTTTGGTTAGGGTTGTGGGGGTGGGGGGGGGGGGGGGAGGGGAGGGGAGGGGTGGGGGTGAAGGTGGGGAGGGGGGGGGGGAGGGTCATCACTTTGGGTTTTATAGAGCTGCTGAATGCTCTCTTATGAATGAAAGATTTTAATTATCCCTGGAATCAGGAGGTCATTTCTGAGGCGCGCAACGAGTTGCACATCAAACCACCCACAAATACACATTTGGAGTGCACCAGATGGATCCAGTTGGACAAGTCCCACATTCCACACTATAGGACAGCTAAGACTGAGAAGCAATCGCGGCGTTTATGGCGCGGTGCAAGGTTTAAAACTAAGAAACTGTTGTTTTAGAAGCGTGTCGGGCAACAGTTTTTATTAAAACTGTTTTAAAACCTCTCCTTATACTCAACTTTTGTTAATGTTAAAAGTGTTTTCATTTACAGGCGTGTCGTAACTGTTATGCATCTATTCCAACGTCCCCCACCCGGGTCTGCCCTGGGGGACTTGGGTGGGGTAACTACTTTTTAGTTCCCAGGGTCACCCTGATCAGCCCCACAGGGTGGGTTTTCTTCTGTATTCTGGGGCATGTGTTTCTGTCTACCCTTGGTCCATTCATCTGTATTTTCCTTTTTTAAACTCTCCCTACTGTCTGCGCTGCCTGTAACTCTTGATATTGGATGTGTGTTGCTAAATGGTCTTAGCTTTATTTAGGCCCCATGTCGTAGGTTTATTTAACGTATTGGACCGGCTGGCGACATACATTCAATATTCTGTTTATTTTTTTTTTTCACAAGCAGTGCAGGCACGTCCTGAGAAAGCCTTGTTGCTGTCGGGACGTTAAGCAATGTACAATCAATCAATCAATCTATTCCAACGTAATAGTGCTGGATATCATAGTTTTCCCCATTGTCGCCTTCTCTCTTTACTCAGCACTCGACTCTCCAGTCCTTCCCTCAAACACGCAGCATTCACACAAACAATACTTTACTATTACACCCTTTGGCAACATTAGGTGGTTGTTGTTTTTTTTTTCCTCTGACCTAGCATTACATACTGCACTAAACGACCGACTGCAGCAGACGACACACCTAACGACACTGACTGTGTGACGTCATTGTATTCAATCAATTTGTGCATACAATCTGACAGGAGTTGCAGTCAAAACGAAAGCATAGCACCAACAAACCCACTTAAACAAAGCAACAGGTTGAACCAAAAGACACAAGACAACAGCAGCCTCACCCAAAGTCTATACGTCCTCTCTCTCACTGCGCACTCATACAATCACTTCACTTCTTAGCAACCGGCGCACGAATATAATTATAGGCTAAGTCAAACTAAAACAGAAGATAGTGGCGGAAAACCCTTTAAAATAGAAACAAAGAACGACGTTTCAGATCAAATATTCTTCATCTGACATGGAAACAAACGTAGAAAACGTATAGGCTAAGTCGCTGGTGAACGTATACATGAATCTCAAATTGCACTAGACATTACCTTTCTCCACATCACCCCGGAAGTACATCACAACTCAACACTTTTTTTAAAAAAACAACCACACCCTCAAATAACAAACCTAATTTTGTAGGAACATAAACAATTTACTCCCTCAAACAACAAAATATCCCCCCCCCCCCCCACCACCCTTCCTGACCCATATCAGCTATGAAGTTATTTATAGCTGAGAAGGGTGATGTCATACATGTACGTCGTGTATACACGCCCACTTTCAGGGATCTGTGCGCACAACACACACACACACATTGCTGGGAGGGACAAGTTTTCAAACACACTACAGGCGTGTCTGTTAAACACAAAAGTGCATGTTTTAACGCCAAAACGAGAAAAACTGATCTTTTTATTTTTTATGAATCTTTACCCCAAGACAATGCAGAAACAACCCTCAGAAAAAATGGGTGTCTGACTTGGTCACCCAGATTTTTAAACACACCCATTTTTCATAAGGATGGTAAAGACAGTCGGCACCCATTTGAGCTCTTTCGTGTACACACACACACACACACACACACACACACACACACACACACACACACACACACACACACACACACACGAAAGCACGCACGCACGCAAGCAAGCAAGGAAACAAACAGACAAACAACTTGAACAGGCAAGATTCATGTGTTCATTCGGTAATAGTCTCTCTCTCTCTCTCTCTCTCTCTCTCTCTCTCTCTCTCTCTCTCTCTCTCTCTCTCTCTCTCTCTCTCTCTCTCTCTCTCTCTCTCTCTCTCTCTCTCTCTCTCTCGCGTTTAAATCCAGCCTTTCGTACGCGGGTGCCTATTTATGCAACTCACTTTCTCCACATATACAGCAAACGAGACATCTTCCATTGTTTAGGACGAAAGCTTTTAAATACATGTCAGAGCAAACTTGAAAGAAACGTAGATAATGTGTCCAAAAGAGCCATGTCAATTATTTTCTTTTTTAACGCATAGTTGTGCTCCTCCATTTTGCACTTGTTAGTTTATATATATATATCAATCTTTACTGTAGTGTTTTGCCTGTTCACTAAATTCCTACACAAGCCGAGTAGCTGTATCACAAGCGCGCAGTCGCTGTCTATAAACACTCACTTTACATCGCACCCCCCCTCCCCCCCCCAAGACCCTGTCAATTGATGTGCGTGTGTGTGTGAGTGCGTGTGTGCGTGCGCGACTTTAACCTTCAGCGACTTGTGAACGTATATCTGAATGTAACACAAGTGACCTGTGGGTGTAGCCGCTTGTTTGTGCTCTTAAAATGTTGTTTTAATGTTGTAGTTTAGAAAGGACAAACACTAAAAGAGGCCTGTGCGCCTATTGTTTCCATCCTTGAGAAATAAAGTATCATTCATTCATTCATTCATTCATTCATTCATTCATTCATTCATTCATTCATTCATTCATTCATTCATTCATTCATTCTCTCTCTCTCTCTCTCTCTCTCTCTCTCTCTCTCTCTCTCCTCTCATCTCTCTCTCTCTCTCTCTCATCTCTCTCTCTCTCCTCTCTCTCTCTCTCTCTCTCTCCGAACTCATTTTTGCTCCAGTCCCGCCGTCGCTGTTGCTAATGGTTTACAACGACGTCAATCGCCAACGGCCATTAGTTCATTAGGACGCACAACAAAGCAGGAAAAGGCATCGACCACCACCGACTGAGGGCATCTAAACGTTAACATAGCACGCAAACCATTTTTTCTTTTGCTTGACCAGTCTTTTTTGAGCCAGCCCGATCCGGCTGCAAGATGCATAGATCCTCATGAACCCGGCAATTGCAGGGGCTTATGAGGATCTATACATCTTGCCGATGGGCAAAGACATTATACACAATATGTACATGTATCACATCAGTTTCTGCTGCACGCACGGAGGTGGTGGGTTCTTCACTTAAACCGAAGCAATCGCGTGACTGTTACGGTGTGTTTGTATGCTCTGGGTTGCAAATGACAGTACTTTTTTTTTGAAGTAAAGAAACAAGGACGGTAAAGGTCGCACTCACTTAAAAAAGGAGTCTGAGCTGAAACTGAAAAATAATCATGTTTGAGTGCTAAAATATTTGACATTTCTATCGGATAAGGACTCACAGCAGAAGAAACGTGTGCTTACAAACATGCATACATGTGATGTCACACGGAAATGCATTGAAATACACGCACACACGAGCAAACACTGAAATACGCGCTTGCGCGCTTGCGCGCGCGCACGCACGCACGCACGCACACACACACACACACACACACACACACACACACACCGCCCATGCATAGAGAGTACACAAACACACATTAAGAACTGAATACATTCCATCCCCCGCAGTGAGATGAGCTTAGTCGCCTGCTCGGCGTTAAACCCAACTAACTAACTAACTAACTAACTAACTAACGATCCATCCATCTGGGGTGTTTGTACATCACTTTTGACAGCTATTGTGATATTGGCCCATAATGCTCTAATCTGTCAGGTCCAACCACAGACTAGCATTCACAATTATTAGGCCTATCTCTCTTTCACGGTCGACTTAGAACCCCTGTAACGAAAGCATATTAAAAATAGGCCAAACTCTGCAAGAGGGCATATAGATTATTCGAGTCAGCAAGAGACACAGATTCTCATGAGCCCCCGCACCTGCGGGGGCTCATGAGAATCTATGTCTCTTGCTGACTCGAATAATCTCTATGTTGCTGTGTTTAAGTGGAACGGATAGTGTGCTCCGTTAACCACGGCGTATTTAGCAGCTCGGAATCTGGTCTCACCGCTGGTAGTCTTTGCTTCTTGAGTCGAAAATCCATCAAGAAATTTAGAAGGTTTATGACCTTTTTTCCCCCATGTTATCACCAAACAAAGCAGCTCGCAAGGAACACTACTGATTTCATATCATTTACGATTTTACTGCCTTCTCTCACAAAGGAAACACCTTGTAAGGTCACAAAGAAAATCTCGTAATGTCACAAAGAAAACTCTGTTAATGTCAGAATGTTTAATTTGACACCACGTTTGACAGCAGAACATCGACAGGACTTTGCCATTTTGAAAGTGCGGCAGCGCGTGCGACTTTGTCACGTAGTGCCACGTGCGTATGCAAATTATGCGGGCCGCACGCACCCTTTGCCCGGGTTGACTTGACTGATGGACAGGAAACCGCAAAAACGTTGAGCTAGTGGCTTGTGCATGGTGGGTCACCAGGCATACGACGATGCATTCTGCGTAATTTAAAACATACCGCAAAAATAGAGGTAACTCTAGCTGGTAAGACTGAGACATAGATTTTTATGCATCAGTAGGCGTAGGCGGCACGTCTCAAATGAGTTAAAAGAGACCATCGACGCTGTTCGGAACTGAATCCGCAAAAGTAGGTAAAAAATGCACGTGTTTCCACAAAACCAGTAACATTTTAAGGCCGGACAAACATTCGACATCGCACGTTTGTCCGGGCCTTTATTCTACTGTTTTCGTCTGAACAAGCGCAATTTTGACCTACTTTTCACTTGCCTAACAACGTCTATGGGGGTCTATGATTTCCATGCATAATCTATTAGAAACCTCTGAATCTGTGATCATGGTGAAATATTGTTTGTTTGGTATTTAAAAGATTTATACAGAAAGATACATTCTGCCCTGCATGCAACTGATGAGAAATTCAGGGAGTCCATTTTGTGAAAAATGAGATGTTCCTGTAATACAATGAAACTCCCCAATGCGCACAAGGTCATCGGGCCGACGTCGTCCGCCGTTGGCCCGCGCACTTACGTGCGCGGGCCAACGGCTGCCGACGTCGGCCCGATGACATTGTGCGCTTAACACAAAACTGGACACACCGTCATTTGCATTCTCAAGGGTTTGGTGGGTTTGTTTTTTTTAACGCTCAGCATGCCATCCCAAGGAATTTACAAGAAGAAGAAATAACAGTTTCAGTCTTCCAAAGATAAGCGTGACAGACGCGTTGTCTTCCAAGGAATTAAATTGACTTCCAAACCTAATAAATGTCTGATCACACTGACATTTGGAGACTTTGGCATTTTGGGGAGCGCAAAGGTTGCTACCGTCTGGTCCACCAGTGTCATAAATGCCGTGACATTACAATCCATTTCTGCCACACATATAGACAGACACAGAAGAAGGCACGACGTCTAGAAGTTTTTGTACATGTTTTAGATTTAGTCACAGCATGTTTATTACTATAGAGTAATAAACGTATTAGGTCACGGACAATAAATGTGTGCTTGTCTGTCTTCTAGACTTTGCAGGTTACAGTCGCACGGTTTAAAATCACAATGATACCAGCAGGCAAAAAACCCAAAACAACAACAAAACGAACGAACAAACAAACAAACAAACAAACAAACAAACAAACAAACAAACAAACAAACAAACAAACAAACAAACAAACAAACAAACAAACAAACAAACAAACAAACAAACAAACAAACAAACAAACAAACAAACAAACAAACAAACAAACAAACCAGCAATAACGAACAAACAATAAACAACAAACAAGGGCGGATCAGTTACCTCGACGGGGTGGGGGGTGGGGGGGGGTTGGGTTTGAGGGGGGGTAGGAGGGATGTGTTCAGACTCTCACCATTTGCCAAAATATCAAAGGTAAAGGGCGGGGGGGGGGGGGGGGGGGGGGAGGGAGGGGGGGGTCCAAACACCCCAAAAAGGGACTTTGTTATAGCATTTTAAAGACGGAATTTTGGGTCGGTCGGGGGGCGGGGGGGGGGGGGGGGGCGGTCCGGAACCCTTGTACCCTGTGACGGTATTATTATTATTATTATTACCCCCTCTCCCAGATCCGCCCTTGACAATCAAAACCAGTGACAGTAGAAGGCGAGCAAATCCACGACTCCTGTTATGTGTCTCTGACAGGGGCACATAACTCGTGCATTTACTCAACCTGTGATGGCATGAGACCTGAGGAGAAGGGGATGTGGTGACGAGGGGGGAAAGGGGAGGGGGAGGGGGTTGTCCACTAAGCGTTCTTTTATCTGACTTTTGTTATTATCCGACTTTTGTTATTAGCGAATTTATATGCCTGGGACGCGCCCCTCCCTGCGTGACAAAACAAGCCTCGCTGTGTCTAATGAGCGCCGCACAGACAAACCAGATTATGGAATGTATTTATCATGTCCCCGGGAGAGCCATGACAGCTCTCTAGGTTACACTGCTGCACCGCAGTCTAATATCGAACACCATACAGCTGACAGAGACATAGTTCCTCATGTGCCTTTGTTACACACATTTCAAGCAAGAGTCACAGATCGTCATGAGCCTCTGCAAGGGGCTCATGACGATCTTTGACATGCCCGTGAGTCGCAGATCACCCTCAAAAATGAAAACCGTGCTTGACGCCTACATATTTTTACTTGATCACGCATATCGACAAACTACGTTACAATATGCGACGTCAAAAGCAACAAGAGATCTTGGCTGTCCGTGAGCCAAACCACAGACTAGCACACGTTTCAGCAAGAGTCACAGATCGTCATGCGCCCCTTGCAGGGGCTCATGACGCTCTGTGACTCTTGCTTGCAATGCTTGCTAGTCCGCGAGTCACAGATTCAGCGGCCCCCCCCCCCCCCTTCCCCCGCCCACCAAAAAAAAAAAAAAAAAAAAAAAAAAAAATGAAAACCGCGCATTAGGCTTACGTAGTTTTACGTCTATGAAGGAAGAAAGTCGTCGAAACTGTGAACACTCACTCTAACAATTTAACCCATTACATCCTGAGGCTGACTTTTAACATAATTGCTTATTGTCTTATAAAGACCGCATTACAGATTAGGAGACAGATCAACCGTTTTAGTTCAAGGGTGGTGCCAGAATAGCTTGGTGCCTCAGGCGCCAAGCTATTCTGGCACCACCCTTGACTATAGTCAAATTTATGTCAAGTGATGGGTGTATCAGGATGAAAAGGGTTAAGTGACCGGCTGTCAGATCGAGATCGTCGTGAGTCCTAGCTTGCGTACCTGCTTCGGGTCATGACAATCTAGGCCTTTGGCTGGTAATGATGCTGACACAGTCTCTGCATGTGTTCATCAGGGTTAAGTCACCTTGCTGGAAACTTTCGATGAAACGTCATAAAACACAAATAATTGTCTTCTTTGTGTCCTTTGGCGGTGGGAGTGAGGTGCAGGGGGGGGGGGAGGGAGACAGTCAGTGAGAACAATGAACTTATTTCCTATCACAGAGAGAGAGAGAGAGAGAGAGAGAGAGAGAGAGAGAGAGAGAGAGAGAGAGAGAGAGAGAGAGAGAGAGAGAGAGAGAGAGAGAGATGAAATGAAATGAAACTTTATTTTTCAAGGATAAATGTCCTTTTTTTCAATCATGAAAGAGAGAGAGAGAGAGAGAGAGAGAGAGAGAGAGAGAGAGAGAGAGAGAGAGAGAGAGAGAGAGAGAGAGAGAGAGAGAGAGAGAGAGAGAGAGAGAGAGAGAGAGAGAGAGAGAGAGAGAGAGAGATGATGATGATGAAACTTTATTACATTACGGTAGAAGTTTTGACTGATACAAATACGTCATTTTTCAAACTTGCCGTTTCTAACGTACTACAACATGAAATATAATGAAGACAAACAAAAAAATATTTAACGCAAACAAACAAAAAAAAAACATAACTAAATAAGTACAGACACACGCAGTACAGAAAATGATACTACTAAGGTAGCAATAAACAAATACAAAAAAAGGAAGTAACACTCCTCAGCACAAATTACATAGGGAAAAAAAATCATAGCACAGCAAAAACAAGCACAAAGTACCAAGAATCAAACATACATACACACACCTACACACCTTTACAGCCGTGTAAATGCACGCACTAACATATATACATTTACATAACCTTTCATCAGAATGACAGGATAAAAATAATATATCTAAGCAGTTTCCATCAGGTATATGTGTAGTTTTGTTTTAAAGGAGGAAAGGTGGGTTAGTGTTTTTAAATGTTGAGGAAGTGAATTCCATAAAAGTGGTCCCGAAAAGGCTAAGCTTGATTTGAATAAGTCAATGCGAGGTAGTGGTAATCGAAGAGTACTGTTCCTCGAGGACCTTTCACACTGTCGTTGTGGAGTAAATTTAGCTGTTAGATACTGTGGAGCTTTCTTGTGGAGAATTTTAAACATAAGTATGCAGAGAGAGATGGAGAGAGAGAGAGAGAGAGAGAGAGAGAGAGAGAGAGAGAGAGAGAGAGAGAGAGAGAGAGAGAGAGAGAGAGAGAGAGAGAGAGAGAGAGAGAGAGAGAGAGAGAGAGAGAGAGAGAGAGAGAGAGAGAGAGAGAGAGAGAGAGAGAGAGAGAGAGAGAGAGAGAGAGAGAGAGAGAATGACAATGACAATGAATCATTATTTTCCAAGGATAAAAATATTTAGGTCTAAAGACCTTTTTTCCATCTTGTTCTTGCTAAACTACTTACACAAACGCATATTTAATTTTGTTAGTTTATCGTCGGTAGTCAAAGGGGTGTGGGAATCTTTCAGGATAAGCTTTGCCGCTCGTCTATGAAGTGAATTTATTCTATTTAAAGAAATATCGCTGCATCCATCCCATACTGTCGATGCGTAATCTAGATGGGATTTTATGTGTGCATTATAAAACAACTGCCTGGTTGAAACGTCGGTGAACTGAACTAGTCTAGATAACAAATATAGATTTTTTTGACGAAACCTTACAAATAGAATTAGTATGCGAGTGCGAACTGAGCTGGTCGTCTACAGTGACACCAAGCAAACGATGTTATCTAACTTGCGCTATTGGTTGCTTTTCAAGGGAAAGTTTGAGTGGCGGCGGGCTCAGCTGATGCTTTTGCCTTCTTGTCACAAGCATACATTCCGTTTTTGATAGATTTGGAATCGTGGAATTAGTCTGGCACCAATCAAATACTTCATTTATTGTTTGCTGGAGTGAACTAGTGATTGCGGGCACGTCTGGTGCAGACACATCCAAAGTTGCATCATCAGCAAATAAGCTACAGGTAACGACAGGTTGTGAGATATGTAAAGGTAAGTCATTTATGTAAAGTGTGAACAATAAAGGCCCCGAGTATAGATCCCTGGGGCACGACATGCATAATCAGCCCCTCAGAGGACGATTTGCCATTTACGCTGACATACTGTCGTCGGCCTTCAAGGTAAGATTTAAAAAAGGATACAGCTCGGTCACTTACGCGGTAGACTGAGAGTTTTTCGGTAATGAGGAGGGTATGGTTAATTAAGTCGACGGCGTTGGTAAAGTCTATAAAGATCACTCCAGTCTACAGTGTTTTGTTTATTGATGTGAGCCAATGATCCGTTATATGTGAGAGAGCTGTTTGACAAGAGTGTCGCGGGCGAAATCCTGACTGTAAGGGATGAATAAGATCGTGTGTGTCAAGAAAGTGCTGTAAGTGTTTGTGTATGTGCTTTTCTATGGGTTTTGAAAGTGAAGACAAGATAGAAATTGGCCTGAATTTATTGGGATCTGTAAGATCTTTGTTCTTAGGAAGCGGAATAACTTTGGCTTTTTTTTTTTTTCAGATCAGAGGGGAATTCGCCACGCTTGATAAAACGGTTGTAGATGTAAGTTAAAGACTCTACTATGAAAGGTAGTGATAGTTTTAACACAGCAGTACTAATTTCATCATGTCCTGAAGTGCGCTTACTTTTGAGACATTCAATCGCCTTACCGACATCGTGCACTGTCATGCAAGGTATGTGGAATGATGAACGAGAAGAAAGTTTGCCATCACAAAATTTGAAAAGGATTGGGGATACAAAGGGTGCATTGGACGTAGTGTTTTGCAGCAGAAAGAAAATTATTATTAAAAGTTTCTGCAGAAATAGAGGTATGTGTACGGCTATAGTTAGATTTTGTAAGGGCATTAAGCGCTCTCCAAACAGAGACTTATCCTTTTTGTCATTCATTATTCGTTTAAACAGTGACTTTTTGGCATCAAAAACTATTTTTTTTACGCCATTGCGTTGCTTACGGTAAGCAGGGAAATTTTTTTTTCTGTTTTAATTCATCTCTCAGTTGCATGGCATCGACCAAACCTTTGTTTAGCCAAGGCGGCAGTTGCAGGTTTTTTTACTCGTCAGTTTTTCCCTAATCGGGGCGTTCCTATCAAGAACACTGAGGAACAACCTGTACCACTCACACAACGCACCATCAGGCTTGCAATGATGATAAACAGTATCAAAAGAAACGGAACTAAGGTCAAACAAAAAAAGCCTCTTTGTTAAAATGTTTAAGCGATCTATACTTGATGGTAGTGTGCTGGTGTTTACGGATAGGTTTATCTGCTTTCACGGTCCAGTTATAGCACACAGGATAATGGTCGCTGATTCCAAATTGTAGTACTTCCGTCTCCAACACTCGGCTCTTGTTCGTTGTATATATATGATCAATGAGTGTAGAGGACGTAGACGTAACACGAGTGGGGGATGTTATCAGCTGTTTGAGCCCAAAAAGAGTAATATAGTTAGCGGAAAACATGTTGATGTTAAAATCTCCTAACTAAAGCACATCTGATGTACAGTTTTTAACTTGATCTAGTGATGTCGGTGAAATCATCAAGCCATACATTTGGTGCAGAGGGGTTCCTGTAAATAAAACCAACTAATACAGGGCTTGATTTGTTTTTTATTTCAACCCAAACACTTTCCACTGTGTCTGATTCAAGGTCCGGTCTTCTACGGGTGATATGTGTGTGTGTGTGTGTGTGTGTGTGTGTGTGTGCGTGAGAGAGAGAGAGAGAGAGAGAGAGAGAGAGAGAGAGAGAGAGAGAGAGAGAGAGAGAGAGAGAGAGTAAGAGAGAGAGAGAAAGAGAGAGAGAGAAAGAAGAAAAAGAGAGAGAGAGAGAGAGAGAGAGAGAGAGAGAGGAGAGAGAGAGAGAGAGAGAGAGAGAGAGAGAGAGAGAGAGAGAGAGAGAGAGAGAGAGAGAGAGAGAGAGAGAGATTCAATGATTCAATGATTCAATGAAGCTTTATTTATCAACGGTTGAGGCATTGACATCGTCACAGACATAGCCATTTTTCAAACCTGCCGTTGCTACAAAACTACGAGACAAAATACAAAAAAACAACAACTAAGTATATAGTTAAATGTAAATGAAACTGACAAAAACATTGCTAGTTTAGGGAAAGAAAGTCCCATGACAATCTCACACACCTAAACTGACACACACACACACACACACACACACACACACACACACACACACACACACACACACACACACACACACACACACACACACACACACACACACACACCATCACACACAGAGTTTGTAATTGGGAGCATACATAATCAGGGTTACGTGAGGGCAGTATATATTTCACAACGAAATGATTATGACTGCTTCGAGAAGTACTTGAAGAGACTGATTTTGAAACGGGCTAGAGAGGAAGCGGATTTTACATAATCAGGAAGCGTGTTCCAAGTCTGCGTTCCCGCGAATGACAAACTAGATTTGTATATATCAATTCTTGTTTTGGGGACTAAGAAAAGTTGCCTAATATTACCAAGCCTAGATTCCGACTTAGAGAAAAGAGTTGTGATATATTCTGGTATTTTCTGTTTCCACACTTTGAACATAAAAATAGCCTTATTGTATTTGAAGTGGTCTTGCAGCGGCAGAAATCCTATTTTGGCGAGTTTTTCTTCTGTTGTGAGTCGTGGGTCAGGAAGGATTAACTTTGCTGCCCTTCTGTGTAACGAGTTGAGTCTCTTCAAGTGGACTTCACTGCATCCATCCCACACCGTTGACGCGTAATCAATATGAGAACGTATGTGAGCATTATAGAATAGTTTGCGCGTGTCCGAGTCGGTGTAATATTTCAGTTTGGACAACATGAAAAGATTTTTGGCTACCGTTCTGCATAGAGTGTCCGTATGAGCCTTCCACTTAAGCTGACTGTCAATTGTAATCCCTAGTAGGCGGTGTTCATTAACGTGTTCTATTTGCCTGCCCTTTAATAAAAGGTTAAGTAACAGGGGTGCTAACTGGTGTTTTTGACGAGTGGTGATTATCATAGATTTGGTTTTAATTGGATGAACAATCATAGAATTCCTGTGACACCATTCAGACACTTCATCAAGACTATGCTGCAAGTTGGAAGAAATTACTTGTATATCTTTGTTAGTCATATGAATGGAAGTGTCATCAGCAAAAAGATCACATTGTACGTTCTTGCAAGTTATATGAAGTGGCAGGTCATTGATGAATAGACAAAATAATAAGGGACCAAGCACGGATCCTTGGGGAACTCCATACTTTATATCTTTTAGAGAAGAGTAAGATCCATTCACTAGAACTTTTTGTTTACGATCAGTTAGGTATGATTTAAAAAATGCAACTACTTCTGTACTATTCAAGTATTTCTGAATCTTTGTCATTAGAGTGGTGTGATCGATTAGGTCAAAGGCCTTTTTAAAGTCTAAGTAAACGACACCCGTTATCTGGGATTTGTTCATACCATGGAGCCATGCGTCAACGAGGCGCGTGAGTGCAGTGTGGCACGAGTGTTGTGGGCGAAATCCGGATTGAAAGGGGTGCAGGAGCTTGCGGTTTTCTAAGTAGGCAAGCAGGTGTTTGTGGACATGCCTTTCAAGCGGCTTTGATAGAACTGATAATAATGAAATCGGTCGATAGTTGTTAGGGTCAGAACGATCTTTAGTTTTTGGAAGTGGAATGACTTTAGCGTATTTTAGTTTGTTAGGGAAAGTATGTTGCTTGATACATTTGCATTGGCTTTTGACTTCGCGAACGAAGATTCTATAGGGCTTGCCCACGTCGTCTGCAGGCATTTTCGTGGCTGCGGAGGCCAATCCGGGACAGGCAGGTTCGACCGCAGTGGCTGCAGGGGAAGGTCTGGTCAGGGTTCTGAGTTACGACAGCTCTGTTTTTTCTTCTGAGCCGCTTGTCTTTAAGGTTAGCTCTGCGAGAGTCCTCAAAGGAGACGGCTGCCTTGTGAATGGTGGAGCGCCACGTGTCACGGTCCGCAGCAAGCAAAGACCATTGGTGGTGGTCGATTTGGCAGGCACTAAGTGACTTCTTGAGACCGTCTTTGTATCTCTTCTTTGGTGCCCCTCTGTCTCGGTGTCCAGTGGCGAGCTCGCCGAACAGAGTGATCTTGGGTAGGCGATGATCCTCCATCCTGGAGACGTGCCCCGCCCAGCGAAGCTGTGTCCGCAGCAGCAAAGCCTCGATGCTCACAGTTTCCGCCTGTTCAAGGACCTCGACGTTGGTGACATAGTCACTCCAGTGAATGCTGAGGATGGTACGCAGGCAGCGCTGGTGAAAGCGTTCGAGGAGTCGTAGTTGTCTGCGGTAGAGGGCCCAGGACTCGGAACCGTACAGCAGGGTGGTGAGGACGACAGCTCTGTACACGCTGCCTTTTTTCAGCTGTTGATTGTGCCACACCCGCTTGAATAGTCGCCCGAAAGCACTGTTCGCTTTTGCCAGCCTGTTGTCCAGCTCCTTGTCCAGCTTGGCGTCTGACGTGATGATGCAGCCAAGGTAGGTAAACTGGTGTACAGACTTCAGTTCGGACTCGCCGATGGTGATGTGGGGAGGGCGATGTTCTTCCTTGGGTGCCGGCTGATGAAGGACCTCTGTCTTTTTCAGACTGACCTCAAGTCCAAAGAGCTGGGCGGCATCTGCGAAGCAGGACGTAATGCGCTGCAAGGCTCTCTCTGTGTGTGCAACGAGGGCAGCGTCATCAGCAAAGAGCAGCTCACGAATCAGTTGGTCTAGGGTTTTCGTGTGGGCCTGCAGTCGTCTGAGGTTGAACAGGCTGCCATCGAGACGATACCTGATGTACACTGCGTCGTCATCGTCGAGGTCCACTGTGGCCTGCTTCAACATCATGCTGAAGAAGATGGTGAAGAGGGTCGGTGCCAGCACGCAGCCTTGCTTCACGCCGTTGCGAATGGGGAATGGTTCTGAGAGGTCACTGTTTAGTCTGACCTGGCCTTGCTGGTCCTCGTGGAGCTGGACGATCATGTTGAGGAACTTTGGGGGACAGCCTAGTCGCTCCAGGATCTGCCACATACCTTGCCTGCTCACAGTGTCAAACGCTTTTGTTAGGTCGACAAACGTTACGTACAGCCCTTTGTTCTGCTCGCGGCACTTCTCCTGAAGCTGTCTCAGCACAAAGACCATGTCGGTGGTACTCCTGTTGGCTCTGAAGCCACACTGGCCCTCTGGGAGGTGGTCCTCAGCGATGGCAGGTACCAGCCGATTCAGGAGCAACCTTGCGAGAATTTTCCCGGCAATGGACAGCAGGGTAATTCCACGATAATTAGAGCAGGCAGACTTCTCTCCTTTGTTCTTGTACAGGGTGATGATGACTGCATCACGGAGATCCTTTGGTAGTGTTCCTTTTTCCCAGCAGCAGAGAAAGAGGTCGTGGAGCTTGTTGTGCAGTGCTGGGCCTCCATGTTTCCAGATCTCTGGCGGGATTCCGTCAATGCCTGCTGCTTTGCCACTCTTGAGCTGGTGGATGGCTGTGAGGGTCTCTTCGGCGGTGGGCGGTTCGTCCAATTCAACCTTTAGTGGAAGGTGTGGGATTTGGAGGATGACTGTTTCTTGAACAGTGCGCTCAGCGCCGAAGAGGTCCTGAAAGTATTCCGACCAGCGGTTCAAGATGGAGGTATTATCTGTGAGGAGTGCCTGTCCATCAGCGCTTCGCAGGGGACTTTGTACCAGGTGCCTAGGGCCATACACTGCTTTCAGTGCTTCGTAGAAGCCCCTGTAGTCACCGTTGTCAGCGCAGAGCTGGGTCCTCTGTGCGAGTCTGGACCACCACTCGTTCTGGAGCTCTCTAAGCTTGAGCTGGAGACTGCTGCAGATGAGGCGGAAGGCAGACTTCTTCACAGGGCAGGAAGGCTGGGCTAGGTGGGCCTGGTGGGCGGCTCTTTTTTTTTGCTAGAAGTTCCTGGATCTCTACGTCGTTTTCGTCAAACCAGTCTTTGTTCCTCTTTCTAGCAAAGCCCAAGACTTCCACAGAAGATTTTACAATAGCAGTTTTCAGTTGTTCCCAGAGTGTTTCAGGGGAGGAGTCTGCTGGATCAACTGTGTCTTTGAGCATGCGCTGTAAATCGGCCTGAAGGGCAGCTTTCTTGTCGTCACGCTGAAGGCTGGCAACATCAAGCTTTTTCTTGGGGGGGCCCCATTTCTTGGGTTTCAGCTTGAGGCGGAGCCTTAGTTTGCAGCGAACAAGGCGGTGGTCAGTGTGGCACTCTGCGCTGGGCATCACTCTGGTGAGGAGGACGTCACTGCGGTCCCTCTGACGCACTAGGACATAGTCGATAAGGTGCCAGTGCTTGGAGCGAGGATGCATCCAGGTGGTCTTTCGACTGTCCTTTTGCTGGAAAGTAGTGTTGGTGATGACAAGTTGCTGCTCTGCACAGAGCTCCAACAGTAGGCGACCATTGTCATTGCAGTTCCCAACGCCATGCTTGCCGAGGACTCCTTTCCAGGCTTCTGAGTCTTGGCCCACTCTGGCGTTGAAGTCGCCAAGGATGATGACTTTGTCGTCTGCAGGGGTGCTCTGCAGGAGGCTGCGCAGGTCAGAGTAGAACTTGTCTTTCTCTGCAGGCTCTGCCAGGAGGGTTGGGGAGTACACACTGAGAAGGGTGACGTATTGCTGGTGTCTCTGTGGGAGGCGCATGGACATGATGCGGTCGGAGTGACCCGTTGGTAGGTTTTCCAACTTAGTCGCAATGTGGGTCTTCACCATGAAGCCCACGCCTGAGAGCCGTCTTTCTGATGCAGGCCTGCCTGACCAGTAGAGGGTGTAGCCAGCGCCAAGTTCTTGGAGGCTGCCTTCCTCCGGGAGGCGTACTTCGCTGAGCGCGGCGATGTCGATGTTTAACCTCCGCAATTCATGGGCAATGAGGGCGGAGCGACGTTTGCTTGATACAAAGGTTGTAAATGTACGTAATAGACTAGAGTACGGCAGGGATAACTTAAGTATTTGGGGGCTGATGTCATCAGGCCCCGAAGACTTTTTATTTGGTAGTTTACTAATGAGCAAACCCACCTCATGAACTGATAGCAAGGGAATGCTGAAGGGGTCTGTGTCCTCTGTTGTGTGTTTACAGAATTCAGAAAGCAAATTAGAACATTCATACTTACTGCTATTAATTGAGGCATTTAGAGTTTCAGCGACTGAAAGAAAATGATTATTAAAAGTTTCTGCAGTAAGACTGCTGGGAATGGTTGTTGAAGTGCCAGGGCAGCCTTTAGTTAGAGTGTTTAATAGGCGCCAGATAGTGGAAGTATCCTTACTGTCTTTCACTGTGTCACGGATTAACCTTATCCTTGCCTCTCTGATCATGTACTTAACACGGTTACGTTGTCGCTTGAATTCAGGAAATAGTTTTCGACTACGCAGATCATCTCTAAGCGCCATCGCTTGCATTATTTCTGGGGTTAACCATGGAGGAAGAGTGTTTGATTTAACCCTTCTCTCACGAAGGGGTGCGTGTTTGTTTAATACAGTTAGAAAAAGAGTGTACCAAATAGAAAGGGCAGTGTCCGGGTCATTGGAGAGAAGTACATCGTTGAACGGAGTATTATTTAAATCAAATAGGAATTTATTATGGTTAAAGTTCTTGAATGATCGATATGTTATGGTTGTATGGCCGTTCTTCTTTGCTTTCGGAATCTTTTTTGACCATGAACAAACAACTGGATAGTGATCACTAACACTTAGATTTGAAACCTCAACATTATAGACGGCTTTGGGTTTATTAGTGTATATGTGGTCTATAAGTGAGGACGTATTCTGAGTAATTCTGGTGGGCGATTTTACTAACTGGACTAGACCAAACAATGAAGATATTGTATCCCACGCAGTGTGATTCTTAAGGAAGTCTATATTAAAATCTCCCATGAGAAGAAGGTCAGCCTTTCTTTTGCACGCTCTATCAAGGATCTGACTAAAATGGTCATACCATTCAAAAGTGGCGGCAGGGTTTCTGTAAAGGAATCCAACTAGTAGCGGTGTCGATTTAGGGCATTTCACTTCCAACCACAAACACTCTACGTCTGCTGTTTGCAAGTCCAAGCGTCTATGGACTAAATAAAAGAGAGAGAGAGAGAGAGAGAGAGAGAGAGAGAGAGAGAGAGAGAGAGAGAGAGAGAGAGAGAGAGAGAGAGAGAGAGAGCGAGAGAGCGAGAAAGAGAGCGAGAGAGAGATGAGAGAGGAGAGAGAGAGAGAGAGAGAGAGAGAGAGAGAGAGAGAGAGAGAGAGAGAGAGAGAGATGAAATGAAATTGAAATGAATGAAATGAAAGTTTATTTCTCAAGGATAAATGATTAGGTACACACACCTTTTTTCAATCATGTCCTTGCACACGCACTCACACAACAATCTGACGCGCGTGACTAAAACTAATAAAATTGGAAAGACAAAACGTGAGCATAAAAAACACGAAAAAAAACCAACAACAAACAAACAAACAAACAAACAAACCACCTAGTTAGCAGTCACTCACTCACACACACACACACACACACACACACACACACACACACACACACACACACACACACACACACACACACACACACACACACACTAAGAACCTGATTAAACATGAACGTTAAAAACTTAGTTTGAACAGCAACAGCAGACTCGATAATACAACTCAATGCGCTCGAAAAACGCCGACACAGCTACACAACTATGGGCTTAAGTTTCTTTCAGCTGCCGAAATAAGCGGGCTCTGAATGTGGACAAAGAAGGAGCCCCAGTAATGTCGATAGGCAACAGATTCCATAGTTTGGCTCCTGAGTAAGACAAACTAGTTTTGAATAT
>BTPG01000005.1:158400351-158407851 GCA_036245525.1 Semisulcospira habei
AAATCGGCTATTTCTTGTACTTTTAACATTTGTTCAATTTGCTTCCGCAAACTGTACACCTTTCGGAAAGACAGTGGGGTACCTTCGTAGCAGCCTGGCTAGAACACACAGTTTCTTTTCGTATTTTCTGTATATATAAGTTATTGATTTCGGCACCCTAGATTAGCCACTCTCCATAGCAGATTGAACTTAGCGCAATCCAGACTAACCGCGAGGGCCGGCCTGTCTTGTTTCTATGTGACAAATTAAACAGACAAACTATCGATCTTACCGTCGTATATATTCTCAAGATTTATCGATCACTGAATATCACCTCTGAAAATCAAGTCAGTCCTCAAAACACGTCCGTCTTTTACAATGCCGCTTAACGAAAGAACGCGACCGGCTTGGTGTTTAGAAAATAACACGTGACCGTTGCTACGCGTCGTCTAAGGGAAGTAACTATGTATGTCGTTTTTGCTTATAACCAAAAGTTACCTCCCTGTGTTGTCTGTGCTGTTTTTGCTTGTGTGTGCGTGAAATTGACAAAGCAGGTGTATAAACAAAGGCTATTTAGTAGGCAGATTTGATTGCTCTTATTTGATTGAGAAAATAGATTTAGTTAGTGTGTTTACCACTAATTTTTTACTGGCATAAGTGCGCGCGTGTGTGACGGCGCCTCCGATCCTCTATCGGAAATACTCGTAATTGGCTAAGTAATCCGAATAAACTACGCATTGCAAAATGAACACACTTACATAACCAATAGATTAATTAACTCAGGTGTTAATTTTGCTTTAGTCATGAATGTCATTGATTTTGGAAACCTTTATTTTACTGAAAAAAATAAGGAGAAACCTAAAAAAACGGGGTGTGTCATTAGATGAGCGATTTGTGATCAAAAACATTGAAAAATTGACGTCGTCAAAAAAATCTGTTGTATTCTCCATCCTTATATCTCTCTGCATTGCAATTCAGGAGACAGATCGACCATGATAGATCAAGGCGGTGGTGGCAGAATAGCTTGGCGCCTATATCGACCATGATAGATCAAGGGTGGTGGCAGAATAGCTTGGCGCCTATAGGCGCCAAGCTATTCTGCCACCACCCTTGAACTATCATGGTCGAGCCATATCTTGCTGTGGTGTGTCGCGGGAACAATGAGTTAAAGGCGCCACACTGAATCAGACACTATTCTTCAGCTGTTACGGCCAATCAGTGCAAAACTTCCCTTTAAACCGAAAAGCGTACATCAGTGAAAAGTAAAGCCACAGTAGACTGGTCAGGATAACATTTTCCCACATTGGGCGTTACATCGGCCATTACAGTTCAAACGTAGTGCCAGATTAGCTTGGCGCTTTGGAAGGAACTATCTCTTAACGGACACTTCTGAAGCTTGCGAAAGTCATCGTAAGAGGTGAATTACTGAGTGAAACACTTGAAAACATACTTTGTCAGAAGTCGTCGGACTCTGAATTACTTGAGTTTTTATGGTTATCACTTATTACACGTGACGCTGTATTAATATCTGTGTTCCATCGAGGAGGGTGGAAGGGGTTCAGCGTATTGTTGATACCACTCAGTGTGACAGCTGTTCTTCTTCACAGTCTCTTAATCAAACTTTGATGCCATCAACACAGTCCCTCGGCCAACACAATCCATGCACAAGAGGCATAGATTCACATGAGCGACTGCAGTCGCAGGTGCTGACGAGAATCCATGCCTCTTTCTGGTTGAGATCGGCTAAAGCTGTCAACAAAAACTGGTGTGTCATTAAACTTTTATGCCTCTGACAGCCTGGACCCCAGTGCTTTTGCCACAGAATTATAAAGGCCTCAGATAGAACTCTCTGTCTGTCTGCTGTCTGTCCAGTCCCTTTCTCTCCCTCTTTCTCTCTTTTGTGTTTGTTAATTTTCTATTTCTTGAATGTCCTGGTATGTGATGTGTTTTGATTTATGTTTTGTTATGTAGGCTACACAGGACACCATGTAAGACAGGCATCGTATTGCCTACTAGGTTTATCCTGAAATAACATCATCGTCATCATCATAATTCAGTATCATCTTCTCTCTCTCTCTCTCTCTCTCTCTCTCTCTCTCTCTCTCTCTCTCCTCTCTCTCTCTCTCTCTCTCTCTCTCTCTCTCTCTCATTTATTTTTCTTTAATCTGGTTTTCTTTAGCTGCCAACTTTATTTTTTGTTTTACAGTTTCTTTGCAAGATTCGTGATAAACACACACACACACACACACACACACACACACACACACACACACAGGGAGACGCAACCATCAGAGTGGGTTACCTAGCATTTCATGTGAAAATGGGTTCCCATATTTCTATTTATTCTAAGGCTCTGGAATTGATGCGAATGTTTAGAACTCACATTATAACTAAGCTCTATAACTTAAAATAAAATAGACATTTTCTAGAAACAGAGCCACTAGATGCCGAAAAAATGGGTTTCTGCCAATAAAGTGGGTGGGTGTCTCTCTCACACAAATGAAACTGGCATTACAGTCAAAATGGGTGTCTTCACAACAGTAGGCGTCTGTAATAAGGTCAAGTTCATGGAATACTTCTTTTTCACATTAATTTTTTTTTCCCAACTTAAATGTGTATGTGTGCTTTAACATTCTTTACATAGTATGGTGCAAAATTCAATAAACACTGGCCCGAAACCTTTCGATTATGATTTTTACAGAGGAAATCGTTTAAACATTGCTGCGTTTTGTCCTTTTGAAGCAAAACAGTTTATCATGGCATTGATGTGAGAATCAACATAATGTATTCTGGAAATTAAAGGACCTTTTTTGTGCGTTTTGGGGTACTCTGGAGTTTCAGACAAACAGCAACAGAGCATTTTGAATATTAACCCTTATCATTCGGAATACACCAGTGTGTGCAACTAGTGTAACTGAAATAGTCCAAGGGTTAGTGCCAGAATAGCTTGGTGCCTCTAGGCGCCAAGCTATTGTGGCACCACCCTTGAACTAAAGCCATTGGTCTATGTCCTCATCTGTAAGTACTGTAATGTAGCTTGCATAGAATTATGGCAGTGAACAGATTTGAAGCTATTTAGCCTCAGTATGACTATGATGCGGGTCAAAAAGTGTGGAAAAATATCAAAGATAGAAAAAGACCCAGACGAAGAAACGAACACTTAACTTATTCTACCCCAGCAAAATTTAAGATCCACCACGATAGTTCAAGGGTGATGCCAGAATAGCTTGGCGCCTATGGGCACCAAGCTATTCTAGCATCACCCTTGAACTATCGTGGTGGATCTGTGTCCTGCACTGCAACGCAGTCTTCTGAAGACGACTTCAACATTTGGGCTTAACTTATTCTACCCCAGACACACCACAGCAAAATAAAGATCCACCATGATAGTTCAAGGGTGATGCCAGAATAGCTTGGTGCCTATGGGCGCCAAGCTATTCTGGCATCACCCTTGAACCATCATGGTGGATCCGTGTCCTGCACTGCAACGCAGTCTTCTCAAGACGACTTCAACATTGGGCTCAACTTATTCTACCCCAGACACACCACAGCAAAATAAAGATCCACCATGATAGTTCAAGGGTGATGCCAGAATAGCTTGGCGCCTATGGGCGCCAAGCTATTCTGGCATCACCCTTGAACTATCATGGTGGATCTGTGTCCTGCACTGCAACGCAGTCTTCTGAAGACGACGTCAACATTTGGGGATTCCGATCTTGGGGTAGAACGAGTTAAAATGACAGAACAGAACACCGACATTAATTAACTAACTGACAACATAAGAAATCACTTGAAACTTCAGCCTTTATTTAACGTCTTTCGTCTCCAACAAACAACCAGCCATTCTTTCATTTGCAAAATGGTATGGCAGTACAACCAACCATTCTTCAGAGCATGGAATTACTCGTACTAAAAAAAAGAGGAAAACCCCTTTTCACTAGGGGGGTCCGGGGGCATGCCCCCCCCCCCCCCCCCCCCCCCCGGAAAAATTTTTGAAAATTTACATTAAAATTTGTGCAATCTGGTGCATTTTAGAGAGAAACTGAGCAGTTTAACCACCTAAAAATCTTGCTTTTTTTTTCTTATTTTTGGGGTGCACTTTTCATTTTTTGTGTCAAAGGTTTAAAAGTTATACTAAAACAAAGTATTCAACAGAATATTTATATCCAAATGCTTATTCAAAATACATCTGAATGTCTTTCCATTTTTTTTAAAATTTGAGTTTAATTATATAATATATATACTTTCTTTAATAATCTCTGCTTAATCAGCTGTAAGTATGGATTCCTTTTATCTCTTATTTAATACTATGTACCATGGTCACTGAGCTGGAGAAAGGTTATATAGATTTTTCAACATAATTTCATCAAACTTTACTGGGAAAAAAATACATTGTAATAAATTTATTCACCATCATGAGTAATATTTCCAATGGCACTGCTTTTAGCTTTCTTGTGTTTCGCTGTAGACACGTGAGCATCAAGTGCTACGCGGCCGCGTAGTTAATATCAACTCTGCGCAGTTCGCGGCAATACGCCTGCCCACAGGCCCGGCTAACTTGCGAATACACTGAGCGCGGAGCTCGTCGTTTACGCTTTTCTCGAGCCAAGTCCATCTCCAAATATTCTTGGCTCCAGAATCGTCTGACGTCTATTCTGTCTCCGCGTTTAAGTATTTTCTCTTCGCCGTATTTTGACCAGACTACGACTCCACTGAAGACCGGAAGTGACCTGTGCGAGCTAAAGCTAACGCCTCGCTCAATTTTCAATACGCGATTTGGGGATATCCGCCACATAAAGATCACGAAACACGGTATTGGAATAGTGACTTTACGATTTTGTTTTCGGCGGAAATTCGGCGGAATGGCAGCTTCATTTAAGCGGAAATCCGCCAAAAAGAGGAAAATTCCATGCTCTGATTCTTTCATTTGCAGAGTTTTTAAAATGGCATGCAGTATATTACAAAATGATCCCCCCCCCCCCCCCCCAATAACACTCTTGTAATCAATTTTTACATTGTCAATGGTTTTCTTATCTTATTATATTGTCTTTTGTCCCCAGCCGGCTGTTTCGTTTTGCAAATCCAAAGGTTATACAGTATACAAAATGTGACCCTTTCTCACGAAACCAGTCTTAACTCGCAGCGAGCCAATCAGCACTACACGCAATAATATGTGGTGGGGGGGTCAATCTGGGGCATTTTCACTTTTTGGGAGAAATGTATTCTACATACACCAAAGTATCGTATGGTTAAAATCTTTATCATGAAAAATGCCATTAAATAGGTAAAAAATGATTTTAAAAGTCTGCCCTTGGCCCCAATTATGCTGCACACAGAAACTTCACAGGCTGTTTTCTCAAAATGGCCGCCGGAGGCTTTAACAACTTTAAACACTTAAGAACAGCTTTTACAATTTTTGCACTACAGCATACAGTCATATATCACAGTAATCAGCAAACACTGTAGTTTTCATAAATGCATATATGTCAAAACATGCAAAATGCGAGTTCTTAAGACTGATTTTGTGAGAGAGAGGGTCACAAATGATCCAGGCGTCCATCAGATTAAAAAAAAAAAAAAAAAAAAAAAAAAAAAAAAAAAAAAAAGCAGGCTATACATGCTGAAACCACCCCAATAATAACACTGATGTAATAAATCTGTATGAAATCGAAAATGCTGCGAGTGGCGGCTCAATTCATTTCTTTTGTAACTTTTTCAGTCTGTTGCGGACGTAATCCTTAATGTTTGTCCAGCGCCTATGTCTAAGTGCAGGTTCCAGCGCCATTGCATACTGTATCTCGGCCTTTCCAGGAAGTTTGTTCATGACGAGGTGTGTCTTGAAACGAGTTTGAACAGCTTTCTCTTCAGCTTCCCCCCATGGTTTTCTTGTAAATCTAGCTTTCCTTCGAACAGGAGCCGACGCAGTACTGTCATCATCAAAACTATCTAGATTGTCATCAGGCTCTGGACGTCTTTTCTCCGCCATGCTCATCGATTCCTGTGTTGCTGACTTGCTACTTGCTTCATTCACAGGTGCTGTTCCCCCCGAGACCTCTCTGCCAGTTTCTGATGCGTCTTCATTGTCAAAGTCAATCTCTTCATCATCGCCCAGCTCAGCTCTAATGCAACTCTCAAAATCTGTCATCCCATTGTTAACTGACAGAAGAATCTTTGCCACTTTTGCCTTTTGAAGGACGTCTTGAGGTTGGCGGTAGATATGGCGATGTATCCGAATATCATGGCCAAGGAAATCTGCCAGCTGATCCTGGTCTAACTCCGAGATGGCCATTGACTGAGCCAAAGTTGCAACCTGTTTCCGCAACTGAGTAAATGTGAACATGGCTGGGTATGACACCCCTGCTTCTAGGGCATGGGCCTTCAGAACATCATGGCCTCTGTAAGGCCTCTGACCAGAAGGTGTGGCAAAGATGTACTGGGAATCAGCGAGAGCTGGCACCGATTGCCTCATTTGAAGGATTCTGTCCACAGTTGTCATCATCTTCTTCGTCAGCAAAACGGGAACACTCCTATTAAACTTGCCTCTGATTTCCACTCGCTGAAAATGATTCACCATTTTCTTCTCAACCTCTGTGAGACCTTTCAAGATATCTTGATTGGTGATCGATCCAATCTTAGCATTCTGGAAGTCTGACACCTTCATTCTCTGAACTTCTCCCCCTCGTTTTCGGTTGAAAAGTGATACAGCACAAAGAGTTGCTTTAACCACTGTCGGATAATCTTCCGAAACCATCCTTGTCTCAAGAAGCTGTTGGACCTTCCTCACATCTTCACATGATGGGATCAGCTTGGGTTTGTTCATGGTCATTTTCCCGACCGACTGGGCTGCTGTAGCGGACACACAATCATACCAGTCCCCGTCGAAGACGGAGTCAAACCGCTGCGCCTCAGAGAGCTCCTGTCGCCACCTGTCGTCTGAACCCTGTCCAAGCTGTTTGGATGCCTGTGACTGTTTGATCTGTGAACACTTTTTCAAAGCATGGCCTATGCGCATTGCGAGATTGCCTTTTTTGAACTGATGTGTGTCCTCATCAAAATCTGCTAGCTCTTTTACAGCCAGGACAACATGATCAAAGCTAGCTGAATTGATCACAGCATTTAAACTTGCGATTTTCATTTCTGACCTCACTCTGATAATCTTCAACAGTCTCCCTAACTCCCGCATCCTGGAGCTGATTTGTCCAGCCGTGTGTTCTTCAATGTCCCTGCGGTCAAATAATCTCTTTCCATACTCAAGAAGCAAGGGGTCAGTTCTGATGAGACGGCTTATCTCATCATCTCTCTGGGTAGCCAAGACCTTGTGGTAGAAGGAAAATTCAACGTCTAAGGGTATTGGAAGCATGAGCCGACCACGGCGAGCGGCGTCCCCTCGCCGAGTGATCTGAAACCCTCCTGGCTTCTGACAGCAACGTTTTGAGTGTACAGAGATCAGCTTTTTTTGATAGAGCCCTTTGCAATGGCTACAGGCGAGAAGGTCGTCTGCCTTACTAGTTTTGGTGCGAT
>BTPG01000005.1:158412851-158455351 GCA_036245525.1 Semisulcospira habei
CAGAAAAATTACGTCAGGGCCTCAGTCGTGCGGTCGTTAGATACCCATAGATTTAAGATCGCGGGTAGATAGACGGCATTTCTAGTTTTGTAGCAGTGACCATCTCTCTCTCTCTCTCTCTCTCTCTCTCTCTCTCTCTCTCTCTCTCTCTCTCTCTCTCTCTCTCTCTCTCTCTCTCTCTCTCTCTCTCTCCACTTTCGGTGTGTGTATTCAGCATACAAAAAATAAATAAATAAATAAATAAATAAAAATACATGTGATACTTTGTGTACAGGCCCGAGGTATCACCGAATAACATTTTCTGAGTTCTGAATTCTCTATGTTTTTGTCTGTGTCTCTCTCTCGCTCTGTCAGTGTCTGTAGACTCTCTCTCTCCCCCCCTCTCCCTCCCTCTCTCTCTCTCTCTGTCTCTCTCTCTCTGGCAGTGCCGCCGCACGAGGACTTGATGTGAATTTTTCTTTAGTCCCTAAGGCTATTTATAGAAAGGACATTTTAGGACGGGTCGCGGTGGGACGAATTTAAACGCATATCCATGAAGTCAAAGGCGGGCAGGCCTAAACCTCTCACAATTGAAGTAACAAGAACAAAAACTTAATTACGTCATGTAACCAAACTGCTGAACGTACATTTGGCGCGAAGCGCCGTATGTGCGTATGTATGTATAGTGTGCGTGCATGTATGTAAACAAGAGAATTTCCGATATTTCTGTACACACAAGCTTGAAACTTGGCGAGATACTTTCTTAAAGGGGTGGCTAAGAGAGCCCCCGAGCATATTGTAACTGAATGTCTCATTTAGGTTGGTTGGTTGGTTAGTTCGGGTTTAACGTCCACAGCACCGAGGTGATCATGGACGGCCCTGACGGGCGGATTATGGGGGACAGGGAAATCTATTGTCTATGGAGTACGACCTGAACACTGATCAACTCAGGCGCACTCCAACTGTGCCACTTTGATTTACCAGGACCTTTCAACGGACATGCTATTGAACAAATCCGTTTATTTCCCTGGATTGTGAGTCCAGCTACCGGGGCCGGGACGGGATTCTAACCGCCCACGACCCGGCGATTCCCTTTGCTCTCCTGCTCCGACGTTTAACCGCCTGAGCTATTTTGGACTCTATGTCTCATTTAAGACATGAACAACCATTTATAGGAAGTCGGTTGACCCAGATTAGACTGAGTCCGTAATTTTTGTCATATTTACTTGACATTTTGGATATAGCTAGTTTGGATAAAGACATTGGATGAGTTCGTTAGTCAGCTTTGAATCCTTACAAATTCTTAGCAAAAATTAATTCTTTTCAGAAAATTAAAAAAAAACTTTGACTTGCAGTGAACGTCTGACAGTGGCGGTGACCTAAAAGAGGCAACTCCGTCACAACGCAGACATTGACATAATACTCTAAATATGACGTAATTCACACACATCGTCGCGCTTTCAGAAGGGCATTCAGCTGACCCGACATAGCTAGTTTGGAGAAAGACTTTGGGTGAGTTCGTTAGCCAGCTTTGTACCCCTTTCAACTTCTTCAGTAAAAATTAATTCTTTTCAGACAAAAAATAAAACGTAAAAATCTTGACATCTGGAGAAAGTCAGACAGTGGCGGTGACGTAAAAGAAGAAACTCCGTCACCAAGCAGACATGCTCTAAATATGACGTAATTTTCTCTCTCGCTCGCTCTCTCTCTCTCTCTCTCTCTCTCTCTCTCTCTCTCTCTCTCTCTCTCTCTCTCTCTCTCATACATGCGTGCATCTCCAAGAGGCATAGATCCTCATGTGCCCGGAGGGGGCATGAACATCTATTCCTCTTGAGGATGTTTGGACACACGCATACACACACATCGACGCGCTTTCAGAAGAGCATGCAGGTGTACTTAGTATAGCATGTAAAGTATAGCTAGGTAAAGTGAACCTGATTTCACACAAATTAAAGCAAGACTGAAATTGTTCCGTGAAATTCTAGTTTTGTCACAATTTTCCCAAGTCTTGAAGCGAAAGCGAAACGTATTTCACGCTAAATATAAAATTACGTAGAAAAACAAAACAAAACAAAAAAAAAAACAACAAACAAAAACAAAACAAACACTATGAAGTTTGACAAACCAATGACGCGTATGCACTGCGCGCGCCTTTAATAGAGTTCACTATGACGCATTGACACATCTGCGAGGCTTTTTCAAAAGGAAATATTTCAACATCAAAATCAAGTCAAAGACAAAAGGTAGAGACCCTTGAGAGCGAAGACAGCTCTCATATAGAAGGGACTTTGTGGGTTATGGTTTATCCCATCTTGTTTAAACACGAAAGAGACCACATTGAGACTAAAAGAGACTAAATTCAAATGCCATCAACACATCCTACACCCAGGACCGAAATCCCCAAATTTTGAAGTTGCCTTCTGAAGGACTGTAATACAATTCTAGAGACAGATCAAGCATGATAATTCAAGGGTAGTGCCAGAATAGCTTGGCGCCTTTGGACGCGGACAAGCTATTCTGGCACCACAGTTGAACTATTATGCTCGATCCATGTCTTGCTGTTGCGTGTCGAGGCTGAATGAGTTAAGTGTAACGCTCTTGTAAATGTTGCAGGACGGGAACAGCCGTTACTAGAAAATCAGAGACGAAAATAAAATCATCATGACTTCCAACACATTCATCCTTTCGACACCAAAGCGGGATCCGCATCGGCCATGATAGTTTAAGGTTAGCGAGGTGCCCGGGAAGCACTAAGCTGATCTAGCACTACCGTCTCATTGTATATAGACGTTCCCACCAAACGTTGACAAAGTCAATATTGGGTTGCACAAGTTGAGCATCCTTCATCCTTTCGACACCACAACTAGAGACGGATCAGCCAAGACAGTGCAAGGGTAGTGATAGATTAGCTTGGTGCCTCGGAAGGCACCAAGCTTATCTAGCACCACCCTTGAACATCGCAACCGATTTTTCTCTTGAAGCTGGTACAAAGTCTATTTAGAAACGCCCTCCAAACATTGCCAGAGTCAATATTAGGCTACACAAGTTGAGCATCTTATGACCTTCCCTTTGTTCTTTGATCGAACACAAACGTAAATTTGACCAAATCAGACTAAAGTGCGAAGTATATACAGTTCCTCATATATGTATGTGTCACTCTGAAATTCATAGCCTTGGTTTCGGCACTGCTGGAGTGTTCTATACATGGCATTCCAGTGGTTCCAGAAATCGATTGCGTGAGGTCGGGGGTAGGGCGGCACTGATTACATGCTATACAGCTTCATCATTCCCTGTGAAGGCAGGCGTGGCAAAATCGAGAGGGGAGGCAGGAGGGAAGGGGGGATTGGGGGATGGGGGGGGGTGAGAGAGAGAGAGAGAGAGAGAGAGAGAGAGAGAGAGAGAGAGAGAGAGAGAGAGAGAGAGAGAGAGAGAGAGAGAGAGATATGAAATTTTCGATGTATTGGAATTCATCCACCATCTAGAGTGCTCAGTACTAATCTACCTGATTAACTCTTTACACCCTGAAGATGAAATTATCAATTTTCTTAGAATCCTTTGAGTTCTACGTCACCTTTCTGGAGACGGAACGAAAATAAAGGCGCCAAGCTATTCCGACACCACCCTAGAACTATAAGCGTCGGTACACAGCATGTTCAGTTGAATCATGTCGGGGCATTATGTATTAGGTCACGACGTATACTAGTAGCCTCTAAAGGAAATGAAAAGACTACAATTATGTTTTGGTTTTCATTTTGGATTTGGGGCCATTTGCGTGAGCTAGCTTGGTCCTGCGCCAGCAACAGCCACAGCCGAGCACCTTGCTTAGTAGCTGGCGCAGGACTAAGCTCAATTATGCAACTGACCCTCGGCTTACGGCTGTAACTTCTAAGCCAAAAGCCGCTACAATCACATACTAACACCAATCTTTGCAATTTTGTCTCTGGTTGAGTAAGCTAATATTTCAAATCGATTGCGTGAGGTCGGGGGTAGGGCGGCATGAAATGAGTAAGCTAATCATTTCAAATGACCTTTCATTACACGACAATCATTGTCAACAGTTGTGTAATGTATACTATCAGCTAGAAAAGCCGATTTGTGTTGTTGTCACAGTAGTAACTAGTTGGCTGCAGTGGTGATACACCCTTCTGGCCGTCGGTAGCGCTTTTTGTCGATGATTCCTACAGGAATCATCTCGACAAAATGCGCTACCGACAGCCAACGGCTTTCAAATAGGTAGCGTGTTATGCGGTCTTCGGGCACAACAAAAAAAAAAAAAAACGTAAAACATTAAACACTTACTGCTTAACGTCTTTTGTCCACCACGAATGTGATTTCAAAGCCGGGGGACCGAAAAGAGGCCTGTACAAATTTTGACCCCAACTGGGTTCGAACCGAGAGATCTTTTGGACGAGGTCGAACGTTCTACCACCGAGCCACCGAGCTCTCCAGGCACTAACAAAGAACATACCAGTAACGAACGACACGTGGCTGCTTGGTGGAAGAAGGAAAAAGTCAAGAAAAATGTGTCAGGCTTAGGGGAACAAGAAAACGAAACTGTGTCTTTAGGAGGAAAGGAATGAAGCCAATTTCCCCACGACTTGACAGCCCTAACGAACAACGCCTAGAGGGGGATGATGACTCCATTAGCGCCCGTGCAAGGCACATCGTCCTATCCTCGCCTCCTCAGTGCTGCCGCCAGGACTGAGAGACATAGATTCACACGAGACTGACGCTGGTGTGCTTCACAGTACCTCATTCATACCACTACTACAAGACACATACATCGAAGATCACATGGAAGCATAGCCATGCTCAATCACATTAATCCGATGTTAACGTCGAAAACAGTGCTTCTGATTGACATACTACTGATTTCTGTAAATAGTCTGTCAGAAGGTGTTACCCAGTGCACAAAGGCCATCTGGCCGACGTCGGCCCGTTGGCCTTTTGCGCGTGGGGTAGTTCCTGTTATGAGCGTACGACTTTGTAAGAAGATGGCTTACACTAGAGATACAATTAATAGAGTGTCTGGTGTTTTCTGAGAATCAGTGAAGGAAATCAAGGAACGGAGACAGCTGCCAAAGAAACAAAACGAGAAGTCAAACAGAGGAGTCAATCAAAGACATGGTGGAGACGAAGAAAAAAGACCTTTTTGTTAATTATTATATATTGAAAACCCGAAAAAGTAATGGTGTGACAATGATAACAAAATATTTGTAAATTAGGAGTCCGCATGCTCCACATCATCATTATCACTATTACCATTAATTACGTCACCATTACCGTCGTCATAATCAGGCCAAGAAAATGAAAAAAGATGTGCGAGATCTAGTACCTGCATTTAGAAGGAAGAACAGTTGATTACAGCCATTCGCGTACATTCGACCAAACCGAGATTTGTAATCTAGACCCAAAAGATCATTTCTAAGTGTGTTTCTTTCTCCGTTGGGTTCTTCTCAGACCCAAAAGGTGACTGCCAAGCGTGTAAAAGGCAAAGAAATTTTGTATAAGAATATGAAACACGCTTAGAAAGAAGAAAAGTACACAATTTATTCAAAAGCGTGTTTCTGTCTCTGTTGGGAATTTCTTTTCTATATGTGTAATGTTTTTCAAAAAGGAGCACATCTGTCGAAGTGATTACTGAAATTACGAGCTATTCAAATTTAATACGAAAAGCCGCCAGAGTCCTCATTCGAAGGCTACTTTCAAGATTTGTGTCTTTGAAGGAATAATACACAGTGTCACGCGCAGGAAGTCTCCTAGCCAATCAGATAATGGCATAGCGTGAGTCTAGACCATGGTGTCCTGTCGAGGCGGGATGCCACCGGCCATACTCAGTCACATTAGGGCATTATCTGATTGGAATAGAGTGCACGAGCAGGCCTAGTCTCCCTTGCTTAACCCCTTCACATCGTGTTTTGGGCCACGGTTCACAGTCGCGTTTCCGTACTGTCCAGTCTCTTAGCCATAGTCAGTCCCAGGCATCCCCTAATATTTCAATCACCTAAAAAACACTACCGCCCACCAGCTGCACATTTGCCATGCACAAAATAACAATAAAAACAGCACATTGACAGTCTCATTTCTTGGCTATGAACCTGATTCCTTACCAACCCCACACCCAACCACAGCTGAAATCAGCGTGCCCCTCAAATAACTACGTCAACGGCAACTCAACATAGGTCCACAATTCTCTACTGAATAAGCTCAGGATGGTATGAATCAAAGCACCAAACATGTCTCCTCTCATCTAACTAGAAATTTCCAGCAAATTTCAACATTTAGCCCTACTACAAATTTTCAAACAAGGCAAAAATTATTTTTAAAAACACCGGTCCTCTTACTGCCTCAACTGCCTGAATTTAAATGTATAACGTGACCTTTGGAAATCATCGTAAATTTTAACGTCAAAGATCCCCAACCGTCAAAGGAACATGAACGTATATGTATACAGTGATTTCACCAAGAGGTATAGATCCTCATGAGCCCCCGCAACTGCGGGGGCTCATGAGGATCTATACCTCTTGCAGTTGGGAGGTGTTCCGATTTTCTCGCCATTAAACGGGTTAACAACAGCCAGCTGCTAGGTGGTCATGGCTTTCATACGTTTGGTTTCGTTTTCTGTTTTCTTTACGTGGATAATTCTCGCCTCTTTCTTCTTCTTTTAAGTTTTATAAGCTATGATTACACATTTTGAGCCCGGGTCTAATGTGGATCTATGGCTCACGCAGTTGGATGGTGTTCAATTTTCTCAAGATTGAAAGGGTTAGCAGAGTGTCCCAAGGTGCCTCGAGACAAGGAATGGGGCCAATATCCTCCCTAGAGAGTGAGAAAGCTCCCAATCCTACTTTCTGACAAGTTTCCCTTCCGGAGCCAAGTGCAGACGATTTCGACTTGTACCGATGGCGGCCAGAGCAAAATGGGATTCCATAATATAACAATACTTTTCGGAGATCACGACATCATTGTTTCTTTGAAACTGATTGATTTAATCATTTGAATTGATTTTCTATGAAATTTATCGGTCTCATTATAAACGTCGGTTTCAACCATAAAATCGTGCCCCCCCCCCTCCCCCCTTCGCCCCCCCATCTCTCATACCCCGCCCGGCAGGATTTTTGTTACATCTATAATTTATTGTAACTGTCACAAGTGTATTTTTCCGAAACAATCACTACCACGGCACAAATCGGAATAACCCATTCAGCCCTGACGCACTACAGCAGGAGGTGGGTCGACCATGATAATGCAAGGGTAGTGCCAGATTAGCTTGGCGCCTATCGGCGCCAAGCTAATCTGGCACTACCCTTGAATTATCATGGTCGATCCATCTCCTGCAACAGATGCATAGTCGTTAGATGACGCCTCCAAAATTTGGGAAGTACTTGCGTCGGGCTGAATGAGTTAAGTCCAGAGTCTTTTTTTTTAATATCAGTTAAATATTGCGATGGATGTCTCTCTAGATTCGCGGGAGACAGCCAGCGTGTAGAGGTGCCTGGTTAGCTTGATAATCAACTCCTTCACTGCCGATAACAATGATAAAAGAGAAAACCGCCCAACAGCAAGAGGAATATAATAATAATAATAATACCGTTATTATATAGGCGCTTTTTCTCAATTTTGGGGCGAATCGACTCAAAGCGCCGCGAACTGAAACCTAACACGCACACTCACGTAACAGACACGGATTTACGCCATTTAAGACAAACACAGTACAAGACAGACGAAGGGCCAGTTCAGCTACTGAAGTTACAGAGATTTTTGATCGCTTGTATTTGAAATTTGTAAAGTGGCCTGAAACCGGTACCAAAGTGTGTGTGTGGGGGTGAGGGGGGGTGGGGGGGGGGGTGGGCGTGGAAGAACCGGAGTACCCGAAGAAAGAACCCCCGACGGTCCGCCCGAATTAACAGTGACACATACCAGAGGAGAAAAGTCCGACGCCGGAACCCGGTATCGAACCTCGTACCTTTGGCATTGGTGGCAGGCGCCTTAACCACTGCGCCACGGACCGCCCCCTGAATAGATCCTCATGAGCCCCCGCAGTTGTAGGTAAACCTCTTGCTGAAACCACTTTTCATCTACATGTTCCTTGGACGACCGACTGGGACCAGAATTTGACTTTGAACTTACAGGTTGGTGTTTTTTCTTCAGAACTACTGACATAATCTTCGTCCACTGACTAGCAGTGAACGGGTGTAACACACCCGACGCAAAATTTTCGGTGTCTTCCGTATACTGACGGTTACCAGCGCTTTCAGACGATGCTATCCAGTCTGGGTTTTGGCGGTGGAAGTGAGAGGCCGGTGATTGCAGTGACAGTCATTGCAGACAAGGTCGGCGGCGGGGTCAGACTCCATCAGCGTGAGTAGCTTGCGTTCTAAACCTCCTTGAACCTCCCCTCTCTGAGTAAAGCAGACCGGCGCAAATCAGTGAGACTTCACTTCTGCAAGAGGCACAGATCCTCATGAGCCCCTGCATTCGCAGGGGCTCATGAGGATCTCTGCCTCTTGAAGATGGAAAATGTTCGCTGTTAAAATGAATTGGCTTTCCAGGGGGGTCGTTACCATGGGGAAAGAGCTCCGGAATTTGTGGCTAGCCGTGACGGCAATGAATGTATTGAGTGTGAGACGGCCGTGATTGCTGAGACCGGTGCTGACCCCTTCTGGAGCAGGACTGAAGGGCCGGCGTATCACGCCAGAAAGACCCCTACGCCAGATCACCATTCCCGGGCGGGTCGCTCAGTTCGGCGTGGTGATCTGTTACGGTTAGACAAACTGGGGGGGGGGGGGGGGGGGAGGGGGGGGGGGAGAGAGTGCGTGAGTATAGATTGCTTTACGTCCCGCAAGCGACAAAGGCCTTCTCAGGACGTGCCTGCGCTAAATGAAGAAAAGAACTGCAAGAAGCGCAGACAGGAGGGAGAATTTCAAAAGAAAAATACAGATGAATGGCGGACCAGAAAGACAGAAATACAAACCCCCAAAACAGTAGAACCCACCTTGCAGGGGTTAGACAAGGTGACCCTAGGAACTAAAAAGTAGACAACCCCACCAAGGTCCCCTAGGGCAGACCCGGTGGGGGAGGGGGAGGGGGGGGGGGGCTAACGTTGGCGTTGTAATTAGCTACGCCAGATCGATCTAGGGGTCACTGTAGCGTGACCAAAATAGCTACGACTGAGTGACCTGGGTTCACTTTGAGAGGGGCAAAGTATGTCACGTCAAAGTGACCCCGTATCGATCTGGCGTAGGAGTCATTCTGCCTATTTGCACCAGCAGACACTGTGACTGTGATTTTCTGTGCAATTATGTAGTCCCACACTATCATCTGGGGAACTGAGACAGCACCACAGTCAGACATAGAAAAAGAACCCAGGACGCAAAAGGATATCGGGCCGAAGTCAGTCTTTTGCGCACTGGGAAGGAAGGACCAAGGAACTTTCATCAGTCCAGTAATTAAAGTCGAGTAATCTCACGTTCATTGTCATCTTTCAGCTTAAGAAATCCTGATCTTCTGACCCAAGACAAAATTTTAAAGTAAGTTGTCATAGCTTCTCCGCCGTGAGATGGCCTTAGTCGCCTGCTCGGCGTTAAACCCAACTAACTAACTAACTCATAGCTTCTAGATTTATTTTTGTATTTCCATGTACGTGGAAGCCAGTTTAACTCATTCGAGACGTGCGCCTCCGGATGCGCGGCATTTGCCGCGCATCCGGAGGCGGCACGGCTCGAATGCGTTAAACAACGATGTAGACCAACACATTGGCGACACGATAAACTGACGCTCGTTTTTATGTATTTATTTATTTATTTATATTTTAGATGTAGTATGTAGAGAAAGCTGGCGTCAGTTATGCCCATAATCTGTTTGATATATCAATTAGAACATATTATGTATGCATTGTTGTTTAGTTCATTGTAAAAGTGGCGCGTTGCGGTATTGTGTTTTCAGTGTATGTTGTGCATATGTCATTGTATTTTTATTTTTGTGTACAGATTGTAAAACGCTTAGAGCTTTTGATTAAGAGTTAGCGCTATATAAATACTCATTATTATTATTATTATTATTATTATTATTATTATTATTATTATTACTATTATTATTATTATTATTTTTGACCACGCTCTATCTGCAACCTTCTTCCTAGCTCTGCTGCTACATATCCAGAAACAGCAATGATGACACCAATAGCAAAAACAACAACAGCAAAAGAAACAACAGCAACAACAACGACGACTACATTAATAACGACAAAACAACAGGGAAATGATATAACATAATGACACCTCCAACTGCAAGAGTCATTAAAAGACATTCAAAACAAAGAGAAACACGCTTAGAAAGGACAAGTACTTTATTTGTCCCTTGTAAGCGTGTTTCTTTCATACTTGGGATTTTATTGATACAGCCTTGGTAGTCACCTTTTTGTTCTGGACTGTGCAAGATCATTGCCGCATTGTTTCCTCAAAGACTGACTCCGTGATATGCTATGAGTCCATTGGTTACCAACAGTTCCATCGGCGCGGGCCTCATTATTGACTTAACCCTTTGCGCGTCGGTAGCGGTTTTTGTCGCGAAGATTCCTGAAGGAATCATCGCTACAAAAACCGCCACCGACACGCAAAAGGTTAAAAGGCAACGCAGCTCATCCGTTGCCAGTGTAATAATGGGTGCGTGCTCAAGTGACAGAACATCTGGCATTACGGGCAGTTCAGTGAACTCATTGGAGACGGGCCACATAAGGATACGCGGCTATTCGCTGCTTGTCCGTATACGGCATGTCTCTAGTGAGTTAACCCATATCATTCGGAATACACCAGTGTGTGAAATAAGTTTGTCTAAAATAGTTCAAGGGTAGTGCCAGAATAGCTTGGCGCCTCTAGGCGCCAAGCTATTTTGGCACCACCCTTGAACTAAAGCCATTGGTCTATATCCTTTATCTGTAAGTACTATAATGTAGCTTGCATATGGCAGTGTACAAATTTGAAGCTTTTAGCCTCAGTATGACATAGGTTAATGCAGTTGCCTACTTAAGTATCGTAGACCAGTAACATTTACTTGCATGTACCGTTCCGACGCGCGGCAGCTCTTAGCTTACTGTTGGAACTACTAAAGCTGGAAGAAAACGTTAAAAGTTAAACGTTTAGGGGTTAAGCGTCTTTTTGTCTACCAAGAAGGTGACTTCAAAGATGTGGCACCGAAAATTTGATCCCATCTGAGTTCGAACCACGATTCAGTTTTTGGGCGAGAGTCGAATGTCAGTTCTACGAGCTCCCCAGCGCCACTGAAACTGGAAGAGAGCGAATAATGCATCTCTGGAATAAAGTCCGCCCCTGGATATTTGTTATACCAGAGATGCTTTATATCAGAGAGGAGATGCTTTATACCAGAGAGGAGATGCTTTATACCAGAGAGGAGATGCTTTATACCAGAGAGGAGATGCTTTATACGAGAGAGGAGATGCTTTATACGAGAGAGGAGATGCTTTATACGAGAGAAGAGATGCTTTATACGAGAGAGGAGATGCTTTATACCAGAGAGGAGATGCTTTATACCAGAGAGGAGATGCTTTATACCAGAGAGGAGATGCTTTATACGAGAGAGGAGATGCTTTATACCAGAGAGGAGATGCTTTATACCAGAAAGGAGATGCTTTATACGAGAGAGGAGATGCTTTATACCAGAGAGGAGATGCTTTATACCAGAAAGGAGATGCTTTATACGAGAGAGGAGATGCTTTATACCAGAGAGGAGATGCTTTATACCAGAGAGGAGATGGGGGGGGGGGGGTGAGGTGGGAGGGGGGAGGGGGGATGGGGGTAGGAGGAGTGGGTGGGGACGGGGGGGGGGGGGGGGCCGCTAGGGGCATGGTAACAACTTGTCACAGATGCGCCACCAGTTTTGTAAGAATTGTTACAACGCTGATGGAGGTAGCGGGAGTTTTTGTAAGTTTTTGTTGTTGTTGTTGTTGTTGACAACCAAACATAATTTTACAAAGCACGTGGAGTTTTTCCGGCGCGTCAATAATCTTTGCGACCGATGATTTGCCACATTGTCAGAAGCCTCATTACACCAGTGATCTACGAATGGACTTTGGATTAGACTGGAACAGTACCACAGAGCGTTCGAGGACGATTCCACGCCCTGAGAGGTGTGCTGGTCCGCCTGTGATTTTGGAAATAAGGTGCTTTCAGCCGTAAGGTCCAAAATCGCAGACCAGCAGACCAACAGTCCGGCCCTGGTTAAGCCTGCCCCTAGGGTGAGGCCCCAGGGTGGTGGATGAAAGGCGTGCACATCTGCACAGCCCGGGAGCCCGGGGTCTCGAGAGATGGCCGCCATCATTTATTCATGTGATCTCCGTTTGTCTGCACGCACGTGCATCGCGCTTATCGACGTATTGAGGTCAGACCATCAGATAGAGTGTACAGAGTAGGAGACTGAGGGAGGGGTGGGGGGCCGGAGAGGGGCGGGTAGGTGGGAGGAGAGCGAGACTGAGAGAGAGAGAGAGAGAGAGAGAGAGAGAGAGAGAGAGAGAGAGAGAGAGAGAGAGAGAGAGAGAGAGAGAGAGAGAGAGAGAGAGAGAGAGAGAGAGAGAGAGAGAGAGAACTGAACTGAACTGAACTTGAGTAGGCATGCAGGCTTTTTTCCACTTCTGGCTAGCATTGTAAATATAACACCAGAAAATGTAACAAACAAATAAAAAGCAAAAAGTTATACAATGAAAATTTCGCTTTTCTCAAAAATGGCTTTTGCCAGATAACGGCAGACTTTTATTTTCTGCAGGAGGCGTAGATTCTCATGGGCCCCTAAAGGTTCTTGTCAGGCGAAACTGGCCAACTCGGCCATCCTCTGACTGTCTGAGTCATCGTGATTAACACGAGCATCTGTCTTTAACCCCTTCACAGAGGGAGAAAATGGTACAATTCCCACCTGCAAGAGGTATATATCAATTCAATTCAATTCAAAAATCTTTATTGTCCATTAAATATATTTGTATAAAATGGAAATTTGTCTTCGGCTCACAAACACGAACAAGCAATTAAACACATATTTAAATAAAATCCCTCCCCACGCCTGTTAGAATATATAATCCTTGCCGAATCACATTCTATTGATCACTTTGAATCACATTATCACCACTCCTATCACAGTACCATCCCTTGCTATCACAACTTTTCACAGCTTTTGATTTGTGTCAGGGGAAAGGACCATCACCAGCCTCTCTAATAGGGCGGCTCATGAGGGTCCCAGCCCCTGCTCTCTCTCTCTCTCTCTCTCTCTCTCTCTCTCTCTCTCTCTCTCTCTCACACACACACACACGCACGCACGCAGGCACGCAGGCACGCACGTACACACACACACACACACACACACACACACACACACACACACACACACACACACACACACACACACACACTATTATGCGATGGATTTAAAATAATAAAAGAAAAAAGTAATAGATAAAACCGCATTCTTATTTGTCACATCAGGCCTTATCTCTTAACGCTAGCAGAGCTTAACACACTGACAGCCGATGGCACGAAGGATCGTTTGTATACATTCCTTCGCGCCAGCGGCACTTTGTACCGGCGTCCCGAGGGCAGCAGTTGGAACTGGCCATGGAGAGGATGTGTTTGATCTGTAGTGATCTCTACAGCCTTCCTCCGGACAGCCTGGTGATATAGGTCCGACAGATGTGGCAGCTTTACACCAACAATTTTGCTGGCTTGGTTGACAACTTTAGACATCATCATCATCATCATCAGTCCCTTCGGCCCGAACTGGGCGTTGGGGGGACTGAAAGGCAGCAGCAACAGACAGTGCTCTCCACTGAGTTCTATTTTGGGCGGTGGCAAGCAAGTCTGGCATCTCGAGTTCGGTCCATTCTTTTATGTTTGCGACCCAACTCTTTCTCTGACGACCTCGCCGACGACTTCCTTCGAGAGTGCCTTGGAGGATAGTCTTGGACAAGGTGTTGTGTCGGGTCACGTGGCCAGAAGGGGTTCATGTGGGCCCACCAGGGAAGTGACGATGCTCCGTACATATTCGTTGGTCTTGTGCTCGCGGTACGAGATGCGGAGCAACTTCCTCAGGCACTTGTTCTCAAAGGCCTGGATTTTCTTTTCTGAGTCTGCAAGCAGTGTCCAAGTCTCACAGCCGTAGAGTAGAATAGACACTACGAGGGACTTGTAAAGCCTGTACTTGATGGTGAAGCTGATGGAGTTACTTCGCCATATCCTGTCCAGCCTGGCCATTGCGGATGTTGCTGTACCTATCCTGATACGGATCTCTGCTATGCAACTACCGTCTTTGGACAGGGTGGCTCCCAAGTACTTGAAGCTATTGACCTCTTCTAGCTTCTGGCCATTCATGTGAATATTGCTGCTGCTGTCGCTTGTGGTGTTGATCATCACTTTGCTTTTATCCGTACTGATCTCCATGCCATAAGACCCTGCGCTACTTGAAAGTTTGTCTGTCAGGTTTTGGAGCTCACTATTGCTGCCTGCCATGAGGTCAATGTCGTCTGCGAATCGAAGATTGCACAGGGATCTGCCACCAATAGAGATTGAAGTATGGTGGTCGTGGAGGGTTTCCTGCATGATCTTCTCCAGGAATATGTTGAAAAGGACAGGAGAGAGCAGGCATCCTTGACGGACACCGATCGTCGTCCTGAAGAACTCGCCTGACTGATTGTTAAGTAGAACCGCGCTGCAGGCGTTCTTGTAAAGCGCTTCTATCATTTGGATCAGTCCCTCCTCTATGTTGAACGATCTCATGACTTGCCAGAGTCCGTCGTGCCAGACGCGATCAAATGCTTTCCTGAAATCAATGAAGTTGTGGTAGAGTTCGCGCTGATGCTGCAGATGTTTCTCGATCAGGACGCGGCAGTTGAAAATCTGCTCTACAGTGCTTCTTCCAACTCTGAAGCCAGCCTGTTCTTCTGCCAGCAGTTCCTCGGCGAAAGTTTTGAGGCGGTTGAGAATGATTCTAAGCATTACTTTGCTAGGGTGACTTATCAGACTGATAGTTCTGTAGTTCTGGCACTGTTTCAGGTTTCCTTTCTTGGGGAGCGGGATCACTAGAGACTGTGTCCATTCTACTGGCCATTTCTTTTGCTCCCAGATCTTTTGACAGAGTGTAGTGAGGACCTTCGTTGTTACTTCTCCTCCATGTTTCAACAGTTCAGCAGGTACGTTGTCTATACCTGGAGACTTTCCTCCCTTCAGGCCGCGTACGGCTGCTTCCACCTCTTCAGCTAACACTGGCAGGTCTTCAGCCTTCCTGGCCCCAGCCTGGTTGTTTTGGAGGATGCTGGTGTCTGGCTCAGCCTTGTAGTTATACAAGTCTCGGCAGTACTCAGTCCATCTGTTTAGTACAGCAGTGTTTTCCGTAAGGAGTTGGCCGCTGCTGTCTTCGATGACTGTGGCTGTTCGCTGTTGAGTCTTGGTGAGGGTCCTTAGCGTTTCATAAGCCTTCTTGCTGTTGCCGTTTGCCATGCCCTCTTCCACGCTACAACACTGGTCTTCAATCCAATCTTCTTTGGCTTCTTTCATCCTCTTCCTGATCTTCTTGTTGACAAGTCTGTACTTGTTTGCTGATGTGAGGTCTTGGCCTCTCTTTTTCTTCCAGGCTCTCCTCTCATCACAGAGATCGAGGATGTCATCGGTGACCCAGGGCTGTTTGCGCTTCCTCTGCTTCCCCAGCACTTCTTCTGCTGTAGAAAGTAACACCTCTTTTATATTTCCAGCAAGGGTGTCTACGTCGCAGTCCAAAGTAGCCAAGGCTGCAAATCTGCCTCCCACCTGGGCTTGGAAGAGCTCTTCTACTTCCGGGTCTTTTAGCTTCTGGAGGTCGAATCTGATGCGAGGGCTCTTGCTATCTCGTTTCAATGCCAGCTTCAACTTGAGGCTAGTAAGGACGAGGTTGTGGTCGCTGCCAATATCAGCGCCAGGAAAGGACCTCGTTTGTGCTTTGTTAACGCTGGATTTGAATCGTCGAGGCAGCAAGATGAAGTCAATCTGGTTATGGACCAGGCCTCCTGGCGATTGCCATGTCACTGTTCTTGACTTCTTGTGTGGATGGAGGGTATTAGCAACGGTGAGACGGTGACTCTGTGCGAACTCTAAAAGTCGCAGGCCTCTGTCGTTTGTTTCTCCAAGGCCAAACTTGCCAGCTGTTCCTGCCCATTGTTGGTAGGCGTCAACTTTAGACAGCTTTGCCCTATCCTTAACAGTCAGGTGGCCATACCACGAGACAATGTTAAAGGCAAGGATACTCTCTACTAGAGACACCAGGATGTCCGGAGAAACGCTGAAACTCCTCAGTTTACGTAGAAGGTACAGTCTTTGCTGGGCTTTCTTGTACACGTGGTCAGCATTTGCTGTGAATTTTATGTTGCTATCAATGACGGTGCCCAGGTACTTAAAGGCGGAAACCATCCCCACCTGCTGGTCTTTGATTTTCAGAGGCTTACTTAACAAGTTCTTACCATCCCTCACCCGCCCCCCACCCAGACCCATCTCTTCAGTTTTCCCGACATTCAGCTGTAGAAAGCTGTCATCAAACCACTGGGCAACGTCATCGACGGCTGCAAAATTCTGTGACAAGGTGGCCTCGTCTTTCAAGTTGGCCACGAGAGACATGTCATCTGCGTATTTGATCAGCTTTAGTAGGGCTGTGTTGATCTGGAGCTGGTTGGTGTATATGGAAAGACGTACAGGCGACAACACACAGCCTTGTGGCGCGCCCGTGCTCAGCACCAGCTCCCCCGACAGAATCATTCCATCAGTAGATAGAACCATTCTGTCAGGCGAGCCGGCCGAGACAGGGTATCTAGAAGACTCACATGGCCCGACACTTGTTTCGGAGACCCTCAGACCCACCCGCTGTGGCCGGTCGCACAGAAATGCCTTAATCCACAGAACGAGATTGGTGTTCACCTCAAGCTCCAGTAGTCGCTGCAGCAACAGAAATGGCTGAATAGTATTAAATGCGCTACTGAAGTCCATGAAAAGAATGCGCGCCTGGTTGCCAGGTGTGTCCAGGTGGCGACAGACCGCGTCAGAAGGGTAAGGCACGCGTCCTCCACCCCCCTGCGCGGTCTGTACGCAAACTGGAGCAGATCCATGCGATCGGCCACAGCGGCGGTGAGCTGGCTGCACACAACCCTCTCCATTGACTTGCACAGCACAGATGTTAAGGCCACAGGCCTGAAATCCTTCAATTCTTTTGCGCCTGGCTTCTTGGGCAGTGGCATGATCGTCGAGGAGCGCCACGTACGAGGAACACAGTGAGTGTCCATGAGGTGCTGGAACAGTCTGGTCATCACACCTCCCAGTTCGGGGGCACACTCTTTTAATACTCTCCCCTTCAGACCGTCGGGCCCGGCGGCCTTCCTGGGGTTTACACGAGACAGGACCTTGACAACGATTTTCTCACACACTGTGACAGGAGCTGCATGCGGTGTGGGCGGCAGAGTGGAGCACATATCCTCGATCTCTGTGCTGAAGTCCCTGACGTTAAACCTGGCGTAGAACGTATTCAGGTCGTTGACGAAAGTAACAGGATCAGCACACTTGACTGTCTGGTTCCTCTGCTACCTCCCCATCATGCTGTTCAGTCCTTTCCAGGCCTCCCGTGCTTTCCCCGTCTTAAAGCGCGCCTCCACTTTGTTTTTGTACTCCACACGGGCAGCTCTTGATTTGACCCTGAACTCTTTCTCCTTTTCCCTGGTAAGATGTTTGTCCCCGTGTAGAAAAGCCTGTTTCTTTTCGTTCAAGCAATTTTTAAAGTCTTTGCTCAGCCAGGGTTTGTTGTTACGGTAGATGCGAACCTGTTTGCTTTAAATTACAGCCTCCTCACAAAACTGGATATATGAGGTGATGGTGTCAGTGAGGCTGCCCTGATCGGGACAGCTCTCAAAGAACACTGACCAGTCCATCAATAGGAAGCAACCTCTGAGTGCTTCGACGTTCTCATGCGTCCAGACTTTTATTACACACATTTGTGGCTTTTCTCTTTTTAGTCTTTGTCGGTAGGTGGGGATCAGATGGATGATATTGTGGTCTGATCGTCCCAGGGGCGGGCAGCACTTGGGGACGTAGGCGTAAGGCACATTTCCAAAACACAAGTCCAGCGTTCTGTCAAGACGGGTATGGCACGACACGTACTGCTGTAAGTTGGGCAGATGTTTACCAACATCGCACCTGTTAAAGTCTCCGAGTAAAAGCACGGGCTGGTCCACTGACCTATTGACAGATTTGTTGTAGCACTTGACAATACAGTCTGCAGCCAGAGAGAAATCTGGGCCAGGCACGTAAACCAGGATAACAGTGATTTGCTGGAATTAACGTGGCAGGTAGTGTGGCCTACATGACACTCAGAATTTCATAGTGTTTCGTGCTGACACGTTCCCGTACCATGTAGTTTGTACACCATATCCTCATGAGCCCCCTCAACTGCGGGGGCTCATGAGGATCTATGCCTCTTGCTAACACCACTTTACACCCATGTTCTTTGGACGACTGCGTGTCTTTCACGTTAACCCACTTAGCACCGATGCACTACTGCAATAAATGGATCGACCATGATAATTCAGGGCGGTAGTGCCAGATTAGCTTGGCGCCTGATGGCGCCAAGCTAATCTGACATTACCCTTGAATTATCATGGTCGATCCATCTCCATCAATTGGTAATAGTCGGTGCCGTAGTGACACGTCACAATTTGGTTAATGCGGCTTATGTGTTAAATCGGTTAAATTTGTACAATGATTTCAAGAACGCAGTCTGCGTCCGGACCGGCACTAAATGTATTAACTTGCACTGTGTAACAAATAATTATATTTCAAAGCCCATGGTAAGCACCCGCTTGCAAGATTGATGACGCAATAAACAGGTGCTATAATTAGAAAGTGCACGTGTCTCAAATGATTTGAAATTATGACTGAAATGCGGTCGTTCACCATGAAACAGGTGCTGGTATGTGATTTTGGACCTTACGGCTCCTAGGCGTGAGACCCAACATTGCAATTCGTGGCTCACGCACTAGAAATGTAACAGATATCAAAATTAATTACAGTTTCAAACTATGATCCATATGACTGTACAATCTTCTTAAATTATTTATATCAAGTAACCTACATAATATTGTACACAAACCAAGGGGAATCATTCAGCACTGGACAGACAAACAGGGGATCTAACTGTTTGTCTGTCCAGCGCTGAATGATTCCCCTTGGTTTGTGTACAATTCTGCCAGCGCTAGCCTCACCTATCTGGTTTGTGAGTACATAATATTTGTGCAAGATAAAGGAGATGCTTGAACTAACTGACATACAATATCTCTTGCACACACACAGAAATAATTTAAAAAAAAAAAAGAAAAAAGAAAAGAACTAACCAAACAAATAAACCGACCACCACAAAACAAAAATCAACAACAAAACCAATCACCCACAACAACAACAACAACAAAATATCCGACCCAGCAACCAATCCAGCAAACCAAGCAACCAAGCAAACAACGAAGCCCTCGTCATAATTATATTGTTCAGACACTCTTTTAATCGTGCCGCTTGTGCCCCCCCCCCCCCGCCCCCCCTCCCCAACACCACTTGATGGGAGCTGTGTGGCTCAGTGGTAGAGCGTTCGACTCTCGCCCGAAAGATCCCGGGTCAAGTTCCAATCCAGCTGGGGGTCAAAATTTGTTAAGACCCTATTTTGATGCCTCGTCTTTGAAATCACCCTCGTGGTGGGCAAAAGACGCTAAGACGTAAACGTTTAACGGTTTTCCACCACTGACTTGACTCTCAATCCATCGATGAAGACAAGCGGACAACTTGAAAGTCAATGACGTTGCACAGTTAGTCCCAGAAATTGGCAGCGTTCGACAGGGCGCAACTTCAAAGAATTAAAGATAGGCTCTTATCCACCCCCCACCCCCCTCCCCCCCCTCCTAATCTCCCCCCCCCCACCCTTCCACACACTCCGGCATACACGATCCTGAAGTCCTACTTCTAGGACCATATGCGCACTTTCGGTAAGCAAAGGTCCTTGGGCCCATGACGGCCGCAGTGGCGGGCCCGCGCACGGCTGTGCGCAGGCCCACTGCGGCTGACATGGGCCCGAAGACGTCTTGCTACTGGGGCTGTTACAGTGGCCTGAACGTTGAACCCGGACCAACCAATCAGAGGCTGGACATGAATATTCTATCGCCTGCCCGCCTTTGGCTCAGCGCCATATTGACCGCACACGCACGTGCGCCTCACGCGCATCGTGCTAACAACATGGCTGACAGTTCCCGACAGCCTGAGCCCACCAGCAGCCTACTTCCGACTGCAAGAGTTACAGATCCTCATGATCTTCCAGTCCAGTGGCTTCGGCTATCGTCTGCAAGGAGCACACTGAGACTCGCATGGATCCTACCCTGACAGGCTGACTGACTGTAATCTTATGCGCAGGTTAGGAACTTCACGATTTGTAGCATCAAAACTTATGCAGAACCCTAGAGGGTTCTGAATTCACTTTGGTGAAGTTCTACACATTGTGAAATTCCTAACCTGCGGATATCGTGAAACAAGCGGACTGGCACTAGCAATCGTGAAACAAGCTAGTACTAGTACTAGCAATCGTTGTACAACTGCCGGAGTTACTCAGTACTAATAGTACTAGAAAAATGAGAGAAGTCACCTAGATCGTAATGAGCCCCGTCCTGCAGACAGTAGCGGCCGGCAGTGCACTATAAACTATGGGTTCCGTCGACGGAGATAGCCTGCCTTGGTACTGTCTGGGTGCCGGCTACAACTAATTAAATCTCAGGAAATTTCACGAGTTGAAATTCCAACAGGATTTGTTGACAAGTGCCAGATTGACAGAAAAGCTATAGTCTAGTCAAAGGAAGCGCACCGGCCTAAGCAAGTAACTACAAACGGCGATGCCGTTAACTGACGTCATGCATTGCCAGATGATAGTCTTGAACTGTGACAAATAGATCATTTCTGACGTCTCAGTGATGGCACTGATGATCTTATTACTGAAATCACCTTGCTTTGAAAATTAATGGCAAGGATTTACCTCTCTTGCACAAACTACCTTTTCCACTCCATTCCCTCCTACAGGGGAATAGTCTAACCCTCTTCGACGTTTATGCCCCTCACATAAACCAGGCCGACCGGTTTCATCACAAAGATGGACGGACTGCACGTGCAGAATGACGTCAATTATTCAAGTCTCCACGCTTTCCGCCTCCTCAGTCTTAGATCAACGCAGGACACTAATTACAGACTAAAGCGGTCGGCGGATGCAAGCGGCACCGATCACCAAATGCAAGAGGCATAGATTCTCATGAGCCGCTGCGAATGCAGCGGCTCATGAGAATCTATTCCTCTTGCAGACGGAATGATAGGCTGGCACTGTGAGTGATTGTTCTAACGTGTCGATACGATGGTGGTGTCGTGGACATTGCATGCATAATGGACACATTTCTCATCATCGACTGACGGACGTGATAGCGGGTTTACTATGCACGCTCATGCATGGGTTTACTATACTGTCGAGCAGAAGAAACGCGGCATCATTCGAGTCATCGGAAACACAGAAGTGTTTCCGATGACTAAAATGGCGTCGCTTTTCTTCTGCTCTTCAGTATATAAAGGAAAGCTTAAAAGATCAGTGCGTCCGATGATAGCTTGGCTGAGGGTGCTTTGAAAGACAAAGCGTTAATGGCACATCAGCTTGAAGTGATCTTGAAGACACTTACGTCAGTTAGAGCTAGTTGGTTAAAGCGACGTATTCCAGGCATTAAAGGGTTAATAGTTCGCAATAAATCCTTTATCAATGTTCTTAGTACTTCTTACAATAATGCTGGACAAAAGGGTTAACTTAAATTATGAATTTTGAATGTGGTAAAATGAAAGACTTTTCTGCTTTCCAAGCTTCTCCTTTGGCGGTACACACGAGATTTCGGCCTCTGAGATGCAATGGAAAACCTCCCGGATGACTGACTGACATGATGAGTTGAAAAGTCTTAGTTGAGACAAGACAACTGTATCGGCGAATTTTAGCAGTCAAAGCCTGCCATGGCGGAGATCGCCGTAACACCTAGCAGGCTACTATGGGCCCTGTAAGGCCATCTCACGGCGGTAAGTGAACGTGAAAAATACACATTAGTCACGTCTTCGCAATGTTCCAGCAAAAAAGTCCTCGGGGACGAAAATATTAATGTGAGGTCTGAAGAAAATTAACAAGAAAATAAAAGAAGAAGAACAATTTATTGGCAGAGGTTTTCAAAAGTCACTACATCACAAATACTCTTTCTGAGGTTAGTTAGTTACTTAGTTATTTGGGTTTAACGCCGAGCAGGTGACTAAGGCCATCTCACGGCGGCCTTTCGGGGGAAGAATGTAAACTTATTCGAGGTGCCCCGCATAAATAACTGCGAAAGTGCCGTATAGCGTTGCCTCTGGCAACGCTATACGACACTTCCGCAGCTATTGATGCGGGGCACCTTGAACGAGTTACAAAATGTTGTATGACTGATTGTTTGAATTGTTTCAGTTTCATGCCGTGCAAGCAGAAACAACTATCACTCGGCGAGAACACGTAAAGATCATGATGACCTAAAACCGGACGTAAATAAGGCAACAGGATATGGCGGAAAATGACACACAAGTAAAATGGCACATAACTCGTTCAAGGCCGCCCCATCACAAAGAACCCTCTATCTCTTCTTTAATGCAAACTCCCTTTTCATCTTCAAACCCCACGCTATCTACACACAGGAGAGACTAATAAGCAAACAGGCTCCGGGAAAATCAATAGCCGAGTCCCATCTCCTAATCTGATGGAATCCGTTTAATTTACTTAGCACTTAGCCATCATCCATCTGTAACAGGCATAGATTCTCACCAGCCCCTTCACGTGCTAGGCCTCGTGACTATTGTGGACACAAATTGCCCTCATTTACGTGTATCCTCAGACTGAGGTACAGACGTTTTGTGTTTGAGTCTACTACTGTATATAATAATTTACTTAGCTCAGCGCAGTCCCGAGAAAGGAGGCATGATTGGAACAAGTTCCCTAGCAGTTCCGAACCGAACCCTCCAAATCGTTCCTCTTTGATGTACAGGGAAGAAAGGAGTTAGATCGAACCCTAGCAAGAGACATAGATTTTCATGCGCCCCTGCATCTGCAGGGGCTCATGAGAATCTATACCACTTGCACCTGGAGTGAATGATCGTTGAAGGACGCACACTATACCGCTGAAAGGATCGAAGCATGAGAGTCCACAGGAGGGAGGAAATCGAAGTTCTGGCATGAGTTTCGCGTCCCTGACTCACAGCGTCAAGAAGAGTTACACATCCTAGTGACGATATGCGGCAGGGGCACGGAACTCTTGCCACTATTTCGATTTCCACCCCTGTAGGGAGTCTGAAAGAAAAGAAAAAAAGCGATCTGCAAGATGCACAGGAGACCATGAGCAAGTAGTATAGGCATTCGGAGCACATTAGGATGAGTTTTTGCAGCCGATCAATGCCTCTCGCTGACCCTTTTGCTGTCGGTAGCGATTTTGCTCGAGGTGATTCCTGCAGCAAAATCGCTATCGACAGCCATGGGTTCTCGAGTTTTTCACACTGAGAAGGGGGATCACACTGGTTGTCTCCCTCGATTCTCTACTGCTGATAAGCGGTAGCGAATCGAGGTGGACAACCAGGGTGAGAGGGGGGACTGGACCTTCTAGTTTCGATGAGATCGAAGCATGACTGACAGTCCTGCAGCAACTGACCTCACTGCAAAGAGGCACAGGTCTTCATACACACGCGGAGGATGCAATGAGATTCCGACGAAGACCCGTGAAGATGTACGCCTCTTCAATGATGGCCTCTTTTGGATTCACATTCTCCTAAAAGGAGGGGCGAAAAGCTGTGTTCGATAAAATATCGACAGACACGAGAAATGGAAGCCAAGACTGGCCTGCCCCCATAACGAACTTTGCTGATGACGTCTTGCAGAGATTGACGGACTCTACGCGTCAGCGATAATTCCGGGTTTTGTTCTCCGTCTTCTGTGAAAACCACCATCATATCGTCGTTGCATGACTCATCGGCGTGATCATATTAACCACAAAGATTACTAGTATATTACTGATTTGTCGTGTCATTAATGGAAGCAGTCATCTTTAATATCTCTCAGTACTGCCAGTAGATGCAGACTGTGTTTCTCACTCAGTGAAGTCTGTGTTAACTCATTCTTCTACCCCAAGACCGAAATCCCCAAATGTTGCCGTTGTCCTCTGAAGACTGCAGCGCAGTGCAGGACACCAGATCGACCATGATAGTTCAAGGGTTATGCCAGAATAGCTTGGCGCCCATAGGCGCCAAGCTATTCTGGCATCACCCTTGAACTATCATGGTCGATCCATATCTTGCTGTGGTGTGTCTGGGGTAGAATGAGTTCATTTAATGCCAATTACAACGAGCCCCGGCCGTGCAAGGAACATGGATACAAAGCTGCCAAAAAAAGAGACATCGACCCTCATAAGCAAATGCCGGAGGAATCTATGACTCCATCAATCGATCGGTCGATTCCATCCATTCTTCACATCCATCCATCCATCTGTCCGTCCATTCTGGTCCAGTGCGCTCATCTGCTGGCAATTCTGCAGGACCGAAAGGACCTACTCTGCAACAGTGTCACGGAATCGCCATGCAATCTTCCAGGGTGACGTCGCTGGGGCCTCCTTCACTCATCCCCGTCCCATCTGCAAGAGGCATAGTTTCTCATGAGCCACTGTAGTTGGAGGGCTCATGAGAACCTATGCCTCTTGCCAGCAGTGATCGATCTTGCGTTACCTCACACATTTTCTCTTGAGGGGTTGATTCAGTCACCGTGTAATTTTCCAATGGCATAGGGCAGGCTTCTTTCCGTCTCCTGAGGCACTATCTCCAGCGAGTCCTCTCTCAGACAGCGAAACACCTCACTCTGCAAGAGACATAGATCATCATGAGCCCCGCAGCCTTGCAAGGCTGCAGGGCTCATGAGGATTTATGCCTCTGGTTAAAATTTATTGACGAAACGTACTTCTGCGTTTTACAGACAGAAGACGTCTTCGATGGCCTTGCTGTAATAAGATTGTTCCAGACTGACTAGAAAACTTTCCGCCTCACGCATACCGAGTACATGAGCTTTCGAGTCTCGTAACATTTTCCAATGCAGACTAAACTTCAGATGATCTGCTGGTCGTAGAGAAACAGACGCAAACATGACCAGAAAAGACCATAGATCGTCATAGGCCTCCACATGCTGCAGGGGTGAATGAGGATCTGTGCTATGTTCAAGTACAGGATTGGTGACTCGGCCAAAGTCATTAAAAGCGGTAAATAGTTGGCGCCGGGCTGGTAGTACCACTACGCTGTTGAAATCTGCCAACATCATGACAACAACTACATCAGTGACCAATGCAATCATTTGTGTACTCATCTGTGATTTTGACCTTGGTGCACGAGGCCGTAAAAGTCCAAAATCACAGACCAGCGTAGATTTAATTTTTGTCAAATGTTTTCTGTGGGAGTAGTTAGTAAATAAATAAATAAATAAATAAATAAGACGTGAAAAGACCATGATGGCACTGATTACTGGCGTGGCACTTCTTTTCTTCTTTTGACAGATAGGGTGAAATTCAAAGACTGACTGACTGATCAATCGACTGACAGATTGATTGTAATGGAGTCATTTATAACTGATTGAGTGGGAATCACAGACTTTGCAAGATTCAAAATGACGTCTCGAATGAGTCAGTGACCAGTACCGGTAGCTGCGCGCGGGAAGGGATTGGACTAGACAACAAGGCAAAACAGAAAATTATGAATTGCATAGAGCCTTTAACATAGAGCCGCCTACATCACACACCGTAGTAGCCATTTCTCCGACGCCTCTACCCCCTTCCGTGACGGGCGTATTGTGTTCGATCGATCGGCAAGTCCACCAGGCCGATCTGATTATGATGCTTTTTACGCCACGCGCTCGTCTCCGGCCCCCTGGGACTTGATTCCAGCACGCACGTGCATCGCCGCAACATTTCCAAGAGGCAAAGGAAAGAAAGTGAAGAGCCCAGTGCGCAAAAGCCATCGGGCTGATGTCGGCCGGCGTTGGCCCGTGCACAGGAGTTCGCGGGCCAACGGGTGGCCGATGTCAGCCCGATGGCCTTTTGCGCTTTGGGAGGGCAGCTTACGTCACGGCCAAATCATTTTGTCATATCAATCACACAATTATGACGGAAAAATGAGAACTTACCTAGATTTCCCCCGATGATGTTTTCTTTTTGGTCACGATTCACGATAGAATAAAATATTAATTCATTTGTTTATGTGTACACGATTCATCTATTCACTGCCAGTAGACGTAAAATGATGTTTTTGAAAGCAAAGCTTCTTAAACGCCGAAGCATATCCCACCAATCTAAAGAACACAGATATGAATAGGGCCAGCTAGAGGCAAAGAACCTCATTAGCCCCCGCAGTTGCGGGGGCTTATAAGGTTCTTTGCTTCTTGCATTTGGGTGGTGTTCGGATTTTTGTCCCCCTGGCAGTGTACTGAAGGGTAAATAAACTGAATATCTTTTCGCGCTGCTTACTATGACCATGCCGACTTGTCATGATTTTGACTGACCAATGTAGCTCGTTCTCGGTTTAAATCAGTAGCTAAACGTCTGTCTCAGTAGTGTGAAGAGGCGCTGTGACTTTCAGCTATAACTAACATTACATCCTGATGACGATATTACCAATTTCCCGGTATTTCTTGAGGTCCGCGTCGGTCAGAGTTCTGGAGACAGATCGACCATGATAGTTCAAGGGTGGTGTCAGAATAGCTTGGCGCCTATAGGCGCCAAGCTATCCTGACACCACCCTTGAACTATCATGGTCCAATCCGCATCCTGTCGTAGTATGTCATTTAGTTAATTAATTTGGGTTTAACGCCGAGCAGGCAACTAAGGCCATCTCACGGCGGGTAGCATGTCAGTTCTTTATGGGCTAACATAACTGCTTTAGGTCAGTGGTTCGAACACCCCCCCCCTCCTCCCTCCCCCCCCCTCCCCTGAGCACTCGAGGTACTGCCGATGTAAAAGAGTCTTCGGCCAACGACGGTCGGACTTAGATGACCTGCGCGGCCTACGCGGCGCACCCCAGGACTCGTGACATCAGTTTTGCTCACTGTAATGTGATTGTGACTGGACTGTCACAATCGAACTCGATCCATCATGTATTCCCGAGTTCGAGGAGACAGCCTGAGTGAGGGAGCGAAGATTTTCAGCAACGCAAAATTTGAAAGACTCCGACGGCATGAGTAAATGTGCACTTATTAGAAAATTAGCGGCTGAAAAACAAATTACTGCCAAGGGAGATAATTGGCAATTCTTGAACCAATACTTTGGTGGGGTTTGCTCCCTTGGACCACAATTTCTTTTGCACCGCTAACAGACCGTTCCGGGCTTTACATCTAACATAGAAGAATATATCCTACAGCAGATGTAATAATAATAATAATAATAATAATAATAATAATAATAATAATAATAATAATAATAATTAAAAAAAAACCACGAATGATAAAACAACTAGTCTAAACAAATTTTTGGTGTCGGCGTTTAAACTGCATAAGAAACTTGAATAAGTGTATGTTATCACAGGTAAAAGGGAAATGTGTACATGGGTTTGATGGTTTCTTTCGTTACAGGTCACGGACCGCAGTGCCGTTTCCGTACTGTCCAGTCTCTTAACCTTAGTCAGACCCAGTCATCCCCTATTTTTTCAATTCCCTAAAAAACACTACCGCCCACCAGCTGCACATTTGCCAAGCACAAAATACCAAAAAAAAAAAAAAAAAAAAAAAAAAAAACAGCACATCACCCGTCTCATTTCTTGGCTATGAGACTGGTTCCTTACCAACCCCACACCCAAGCACAGCTGAAATCAGCGTGCCCCTCAAATCACTACGTCAATGGCAACACAACATAGGCCCACAATTGTCCACTGGATAAGCTCAGGATAGTATGAATCAAAGCACCAAACATGTCTCCTCTCAGCTAACCAGACATTTCCAGCAAATCCCAACATTCAGCCCTACTACAAATTTTCAAAGAAGACAAAAATTATTTTTAAAAACACCGGTCCTCTTACTGCCTCAACTGGCCAAATTTGACTGTATAATGTGACCTGAAAGAGGAACTCTCCCACATGAACACCATTCAATCTGCCATCAGTGCAACCCTTAGACACTAGTTACGTCATACCCAAAGTGACACCATTGAATGTTGCTGCATCTTTATGTTATGGCTCATTATGTGAAGCGCGTTGTTGTGGCGTTCACTGTGCTGTTAATGTCTTGGATCATACATATCTGATGCCATGAAAAACAGACTAGATATGGTCAGAACGCCTCCAAAATTGGCATGTACATCAAGTAACATATCTGATTTTCAGAAATGTTGCATTTGAGACACAGGCACATAAAAGTTTTTTTTTAAATATTTTCCATTACCTACCCCCTACTTTTTCTGTTTTTCCAAGTTTACACACACATGCAATACAGTCAAACTGACTTCTGGTGGGTTGGACAACTGAACAAAGTTACCATGACACTGACATTGATGAAAAATGAGCTTTCAGACCCAAGGCCATTTCCTTGTGTTTCTCAGGGCACCCAAAAAGACAATGCCAGGCATCCTCATTGACCCTGTTGTCAGGAGACAACAAGCAGAAAGAGGCCTGTAATCAGCTGCCATGCCCTATATGCTGCTTGCAAGCTTTTCCTCAGGCAAAGGGGTCGTGAAGCAGCTAAACAATAAGTCTACTCAGCTATCCCACGGACAAAAGACTACATAAAACAGGCAAAACTATGCTACGCAGGACACACCGCATACCCAAACAAGTGTCTGGAGTGCTTATTTAGAAGGCAGCAGAGAAAAATGATTATGTACAGTTCATTTTTATATAAAACACACTTGTCAGAGTCTCAAAACACCTCAACTCATCTTGCAAATGCAGCAGGCATGCGTGTGCCAAACTTGTGAATACTCCTGTAAAAGCCTGTACTGGTCGCTGCAACTGCTGGTCCCATAACAATGCACTCAAATGAGCTTTACGCAGTGTAAAAGTGCTCGTGTTTGGCTCAGAATAGACACCAGAGACATCCCTCATGACAATTACAGCAGAATAACACCTCAGATGCACCCAGTGTTGCAGGATTATGCAAAATAACACTTCTGCATGTCACATTATTTTGGCGGCTTATTTCACTCTGAGGTCAGCTGTCTGATGAAATGCACATGCTGACACTGTTTCATTGTAGTTTTCATCTTAACCTTTGATCTTAACACCCATCCACCCCCCCCCCCCCGCCTACCCTCCACCTCCAACCCAAACCCCCACCCCACCCCACCACACCCCACAACTTCAATAACTGAAAAAGTGCATTATTTTTAACGCATTTATCAAACTGAACGCCCCAAATCCCACCCCTTTCAATGTCAAGGTCGAAGGTCAGACTCATGACTACCTGTAAGACAAAAAATAAATGAACAAACACACTAAACATTGCTCACAGTGCAGGAAAACAGGGTGTTGAGACGAAAAACATGCAAAAACGCCTATAAAACTGCAAACGCAGCGATGTTTTGGCAAAATTTCAAATTTTTCATGATTTTCTCAGTTTTCCAACTGCAAAAGTACAAACTCAATGATATGGTTACATGAAACCAGTTTCTGGTCTATGTCACATATGGCATGTGGTGACCTGACAGCAGTTTTTCAACGTACGGAATGCGATAAAAGAGAGGCGTTCTGACTATACCTCGCTCCCCCTCACTCACTGTGTGTGTGTGTGTGTGTGTGTGTGTGTGTGAGCATGCGGCGCGAGCGTGCGCGCGTGTTTGATTTCAGTGTGAAAAAAGGAATTTTAAAGACTATCTTTTTTTTTTTTTTTTTTTTTCTTCGTTCACATTGTTAGTAATCATAATTGGTGCCCTCCATTTTGCCTTATCCATCTCTTTTTGAACGACTTGTTATATTATGTGCACTTTCATGTTAGTAGCTTTGTACTTTTGTATCTTAGTAGCTTTGTACCTTTAGCAGATTTGTACCTTTGTAGTTTAGAAACGGCAAGCGTGAAAAATGGCACATGTGCTAACTGCCTCTTCCGTTCAGAAATAAAGTTTCATTTCATTTCATTTCATTTCATTTCCCCCACCCCCAGCCCCACCCATGAACAACAACAATAAATAAACAAATAATACAAAGAAAAAAAAAGAACAAACAAACAAACAAACGAACTCACAAAAGAACGAACAAACGATCACTACGAACAAACGAACGAACGAACAATAGAACAAACTAACGACCGACGGACCGACGGATCGAACAACGAACGAACCAATACATACTTAAACCACCAATGGCTGGGGAAACAAATGAAAAGGCGATGAACAAACAAAAGCAAACGAAACTGTTTAAGATGAAGAAAATATATTTTATTTGCAAGACAATGAGCAGGCACAATTTGGTCAAAATGTAAAGACATTTTACAAAAATTACAAAACTCAAGGGAAAAAAGAAGCACGAATCTATACACGCAAAGAAAACAGAAAACGAAACCAAATTTATACTGACGAGCAAAAGAAATGCGACATTTTTGGAATCATCGAATCCCCAAAATGCCGCATTTCTTTTGCTCGTCAGTATATAAACAAGCCACGACCAGCTGCCGGCTGTTATTAACCCGTTCACTGCTGAGAAAGTCAGATTCTGAACACCACCCAACTGCAAGAGGCATAGATCCTCATGGTTTACTGATACAATAGACATAAGGACATTGACAAGACACAATAATGACTCATAACATTTATGTTGAATCTTTGAATATTTGAAATGCTGATAGCGTGAAGACGCGTAAAAACGGTTGACGCAGAAATCGCACGTATGAGTTCAAAGATAAATCATTTTGTTTTTATCCCTACGTCACACGAACAATTGCTTTAGCGCAAACTGTACCACAAAAATCTACAAAAATCCGTGTAGCGACAAATGGTGGACTTCTTGTAGCCCTCTTTGTGACGCATTTTGGATGCGAGTTTTGTTCTATAAAAGTTAACCTAAACGTTCTAAAGTAAAAAGTTACTTAGTGTTGTTTGAAACAACAAGCACATTCAGTACTGGAGACGGCAACGCCATGAAATATTTTAAATTACGTCATACGTCTATTATGTATAAATGTATATTCCTTTGACGTCAGTCATGTCTAGCGTGATCCAGGTCGGAAGATTTCTTCTTGATTCAGTTCTTTTACGAAAACATTGGAGGAATGAAAACAAATACGTTATTGGAAGCATGGGCTTGCTGCACGGACCCTTGTAGGCCTTCGGCCTTCAGGGTACAATGATTCCTTTGACCTTCCTCAGGCCTACAAGGGACCGTGTAGCAAACCCCTGCTACCAATAACTTATAATGTACATGGTGCATATAAAGCCTGATACCGCGGCGAAGATAACAAAATAGCATACAATGTACATTGTCGTTCAGTCACTCAGTTTTCCGACACTGTGATTGGTCAGCATCTGAAAATCGCAGTGGGTTCAATGCCCCAATGCCTACCTCCTAGAACCATTGCCGTACCTGTAATTCTAGTATCGCGCACGAAACTGTCCTAGGTCTTTCGTCTGAACGCTTAGATCAGGGCTGTCCGGCAGCTTACATCATAAATAGCCGGAAAACACAAAGATCAAATGATGGTTGGGGATAGGAAAATAAAAGAATTCTACCTTATTTCGCATTGACTCAAGCGGTGAGCACACTACTGACAAGTACTACACTGAGACGCTCGAAACTTTCCATTGTGCTCCATGTCAAAACGTATGCTGTTTAGAAAGCAAAGACCGTTGCCACTCGCGCAGTAAGAGAGAAAGAGAAATAAACAAAGAAAATGTGACAGATCTATGACATTTCAGTTTTTGTTGAAAAGATCGAGTCATTGTTGAATGTGTGTATGAGATCAGTACTGATTGGCGAAAGATGCCAACAATACATGCTTCATGAACGAAATCTGACCTACCGTATATCCAGTCGCTTGCCACGCAGTCCTGCGCTCATAGTTAGAGGTTCTATCACTTGAACCCAGTGAGAAAAGTCCGCACTTGATTGCTACAGATTCTGATCTTGTCACTGGCTGCTTAGAAGCAGCACCGCTGGTAAACGTTTGAAATTCCAGCGGCAAAAATCAAGCACATTCGCGCGACCGGGCATGAGAACCTGTTCACAAAGAGTCGCGTCCCTTGTGTATTTTTTTCAGTCAGAAAATACAGTCTGACGTCAGAAATATTTGGCGTTTTACACATTCGAGGCTTCAAATAGCGCGTAATTTATACTGAACGACAATGGCATTGAATCGTCTGTGTTGGGTTACTTCTCGGGTTACATCGTGATTTGTAGTCCTCTGAAGCTGATTATAAGACCTCCGCGCCTTCGGCGAATTGGTCTGATAATCATCTTCATCGGACTACAATACCACGTTGTAAAGCTCGAAGTAACCCAACAGACGATTCAATGCCTAATTGTCGTTTAGTCACTCCATTTTCCGACACTGTGATTGGTCAGCATCTAAAACTGAATCGCAGGGGGTTCAATGCCCCAATGCCTCCCCTCTAGAACCATTGCCGTACCTGTAATTTTTAATCAGCCGGCCAATCCGCAATTCTAGTATTGCGCATGAATCTGTCCGAGGTCTTTCGTCTGAACGCTTTGATCAGCGCTGTCCGGCACCTTACATCATAAATAACTGGAAAACGGAAAATTCAAATGGTGGTAGACGATAGGAAAATAAAAGAAATGTACTTTATTTCGGCATGACTCAAGCGATGGGCACGCTACACACGTGCTATACAAATGTGTCGCAATTCAAACTCTGAACTGAGACAGCTCGAAATTTTCCATTGTGCTACATGTCAACACGCATGCTGTTTAGACAGCAAAGACTGTGCTACTTGTGCAGTAAGAGAGAAAGAAAAATAAATAGGAAAATGTGACAGATCTATGACATTTCAGGTTTTGTTGAAAAGATGGAGTCATTGTTGAATGCGTGTATGAGCTCAGTACTGGTTGATGCCAACATGCTTCATGTACGAAATCAGACTTACCGTATATATATCCAGTCGCTTGCCACGCAGTCCTGCGCTCGAAATTCAGAAGTTCTGTCACTTGAAACCCAGTGAGAAAAGTCCGCACTTGATTGCTACAGATTCTGATATTGTCACTGGCTGCTTAGAAGCAGCACCGCTGGTAAACGTTTGAAATTCCAGCGGCAAAAATCAAGCACGTTTGCACGACCGGGCATGGTAGCCTATTCACAAAGAATTGCGTCCGCTGTGTATTTCCCAGACAATACAGTTTGACGTCAGAAATATTTGGCGTTTTACTCCTGACGTCAGACGCACATTCGAGCCTTCAAATAGTGCGTAATTTTATACTGAACGACAATGGCATTCAACCGTCTGTGTTGGGTTACGTTTTGGATTACATCGTGGTCTGTAGTCCTCTGAAGCTGATTATCAGACCTCCGTGCCTTCGGCGCGTCGGTCTGATAATCATCTCCATCGGACTACAATACCACGATGTAACCCTCGAAGTAACCCAACACAGACGATTCAGTGCGTAAGTGTACATGAACAGTGACCTTCTAACACATTTATCCATCAGCTACTTAGCGGGATAGGGATTGGTTCCGAAAGAGTTCACGAGTAGGCTTCGATCGGCCGCTTCCCTATGCGCTAAAGGCCATCGGGCCGACGTCTATTAGAGCCAGCGCCAATTAGCTTGTCTGGAACTATCCTCGAACTATCACTGTCGATCCGTCTCGCGCTAGTGTGATCTCTTGTAGGTGAAGGTGATGATGTCACTGCGATATGAACCTAGTAAGCAAAAGTCCATGAGGCCGACGTTGATGCGATAACCTTAAGTCTACTGCGTAGATGGTCCGTAGCCTTTGTCCAACTGCGTGCGTACAAAAGTCCACGTAGACAGACTTTGAGGACTAGATGCTATCAGAATACACTTTTTAATTTTTATTTTTACACCGGTCGCCTTCACCCCCCCCCCCCCCTCCTCCTCTTCCCCACCCATCCACCCACCTTAGCTCATTCGAGACGTGCTGCCTCCGGATACGCGGCTTATGCCGCGTATCCGGGGGCGACACGTCTCGAATGAGTTAATTTGATGAAAACGGCTGAAATAGGGTCCAGAATATGGAGACAGACTTTGAGAAATGGAGTCCAGAATTTGACATAGATCATTATACCCGGTCCCAGTTGTTTACGGGGGTGAGGGGGTGGGGGGTGGGGAGGGGTGGGGTGGGGGTGGGGGTGGGTGGGTGGGTGGAGTGTGTGTGTGTGTGGGGGGTGGGGGTGGGGGGGGGGAGGCTGACGAGAAGCTATGCCTTTTTCTGTACCTTCTTTACTTGGAAGGTATTCGGGGCAGCAGTTGTTGCTGTGCAAACTATTCTAACATCACCGCTGCAGTAAAAAAACAAACAAACAAAAAAAAAAAAAACACCCCACAAACAAACAACAAGACAAAACAAAAAAAAACCATCACCCTTATAAATATTTTAGCATACCTTACAATAACACTACTGTACACAAACCAAGGGGAATCACTCAGCGCTGGACAGACAAACAGTTAGATCCCCTGCCCCCGCCTATCAGGCACCCAATCGCCAGCCCACAGAGAAATACGCAGGTATAGAACAAGACGATCATCCTGCAAATGATCGTCTTGTTCTATACCTGCGTATTTCTCTGTGGGCTGGCGATTGGGTGCCTGATAGGCGGGGGCAGGGGATCTAACTGTTTGTTTGTCCAGCGCTGAGTGATTCCCCTTGGTTTGTGTACAATTCTGCCAGCGCTAGCCTCACCTATCTGGTTTGTGAGTTACAATAACACTGCACAAAAGATCTAACATAACTCGTGAAGTTTGAATTAAGTTCGTAAAATTAAAGACTTTTTCTGCTCTTCTCCTCCTTTGTACGTAGGAGATCAAGTTCAGCAGACGGCGTACCAGAGTCAGTAGAAAACTACTCTTACGTATTCATGGATCGTGAAAAAAATAGAAAAGCCACTGTTGAGGCAAGACAACATTGGCTGAAAACTGTCTTGTGTTCAACGGTAGTTTCAGAATGGCTTAGCGCCAAACCATGATAGTTCATAGGTGGTGCCAGAATACCTAAGCTCCTAATGCACAAACTTTTGAACTGTAATGGGCTATGTCCCACCTGTACTAAAATGAAGTCTTCGGTGTACAGCTCCCAAATGTGCTGTTCTGACACCACCCTTGAACATTTTGTATTGTTTAGTCGGCTAAAAATACAATACTTTCATGGTATAAATTGAAAATGTTCGCGTGTCATACCGTTCTGTCTGTTCATAAAGACAGGTATGAGTGTGTAAATCCTACGGATAAGTCATTGAAACACTGACAGTGAATGTCAGATTCTTTTTACATTATTTGTTAAATAGAGTTGAGCACGAAATAAAAAGCGTCTGCATAATAAAATAATCAGCTCCATTTTCAGAGTTCATGTTCGTCGGTTTGTCTGTCAGTATTTCTGTCTCTTCTGTCTGTCTATCAGTCAGTGTCTCTGCCTCTTGTGTCTGTCTGTCAGTTTCAGCCTCTTGTCTGTCTGTGTTTCTGTTTCTTCTCTCTCTCTCTCTCTCTCTCTCTCTCTCTCTCTCTCTCTCTCTCTCTCTCTCTCTCTCTCTCTCTCTCTCTCTCTCTCTCTCTCTCTCTCTCTCTCTCTCTCTCTCTCTCTCTCTCTCTCTCTCTCTCTCCCCCACCCTGGTCTGCCCTGGCGGACTTGGGTGGGGTTAACTACTTTTTAGTTCCCAGGGTCACCCTGGTCAGCCCCACAGGGTGGGTTTTCCCCTCTATTCTGGGGCATGTGTTTCTGTCTACCCTTGGTCCATTCACGTTTATTTTCCTTTTTTAAACTCTCCATACTGTCTGCGCTGCCTGCAGGTCTTGATATTGGATGTGTGTTGCTAAATGGTTTTAGATTTATTTAGCGTATTAGACCGGCTGGCAACATACATTCAATATTCTGTTTAGTATTTTTTTTTGTTTGTTTGTTTTTGTTTTCACAAGCAGTGCAGGCACGTCCTGAGAAAGTCTTGTTGGTGTCGGGACGTTAAGCAATGTACAGCCAACCATCTCTCTCTCTCTCTCTCTCTCTCTCTCTCTCTCTCTCTCTCTCTCTCTCTCTCTCTCTCTCTCTCTCTCTCTCTCTCTCTCTCTCTCTCTCTCTCTCTCTCTCTATATATATATATATATATATATATATATATATATATATATATATATATATATATATATATATATATATATATAATATATATAAAGAAAAACAAAGAAAAAAACTTATCCTCGGTACGTGGAACGTACGAACCCTGTTGGAAAGAGATCAGACACAGAGACCGCACAGAAGAACAGCCCTCATAGCCAGGGAGCTGGTGACGAAGGTTCGATCTGCGAACCTGAGAGGGGGGGGGGGGGGGTAAACCTTTTTCTGGAAGGGCAAAGCTGAGAACGAGGACAGGATACACGGAGTTGGCTTCGCCATCCGCACCACGCTCCTCCGACAGCTGTCTTCTCTTCCCACTGGCATCAGCGAACGAGAGATGATGCTTCGTTTCCCCATCTCCCACACCCGACATGTCACTATCATCAGCGCCTATGCTCCGACACTCACCAACGCCAATGACGACAAGGAGGCGTTCTATGAGAGCCTCGACTCCCTCCTGAAGTCCACTCTTGCAAGTGACAAACTCATCGTGCTTGGTGACTTCAATGTTCGAGTTGGGCGTGAGTGTGACTGCTGGGAAGGAGTGATGGGCTGGGCTGGGCAAGATGAACAGCAATGGCCTGCTGCTGCTGACAGTGTGTGCTGAGAATGGACTCGCCATCACCAACACCCTCTTCAGGCTGGCTAGTAAGTACAAGACAACATGGATGCATCCCAGGTCCAAGCAGTGGCATCTCATAGACTATGCCATTGTCCGCCAGCGGGATACTCGTGATGTCAGAATCACCAGATCCATGAGAGGAGCCGAGTGCTGGACCGACCATCGGCTGGTGCGGTCTGTCCTCAACCTGCACATTGCACCAGCACACAGGAAGAGGCCGAAGCTCACCCGACCTTCATTCAACCTGGCCAAGCTGAAGCGCCCGGATGTCAAGGAAAACTTCCAGTTCCACCTTGATGACTTGTTAACTGCCCATGGAGCGTTGACTGACAACCCAACTGAAATGTGGAACCAGTTCAAGGGGATGGTGACAGAGTCTGCCAAAGACGTGCTTGGACCCAAGCAGAGGGTACATCAGGATTGGTTCGATGAGAACAATGAAGAGATCAACAAGATACTGGAGCAAAAGCGCAGTGCCTTCATCGAGTGGCAGAACATCAACTCCTTGTCCAAGAAAGACCGCTTCAAACACCTCCAGAGAAAAGCCCAGAGAGAGCTCCGCAACATGCAGGACACCTGGTGGGACAGCAAGGCAAAAGAACTTGAACACTTTGCTGAATCCAACAACTCCAATGAGTTTTTCAGCGCTATGAAAGCTGTCTACCGCCCTGCTAGACCCAGCACAACCCCTCTCTTTTCTTCCGACGGTTTCACCTTGCTAAAGGACAAAGGCAGCATCACTGAGCGCTGGAGAGAACACTTCTCAAATCTGCTGAACCTGCCTTCCACTGTCGATCCCGCAGCCCTGGACATGATTCCCCAGAAGCCGACACTGGATGACCTTGACCTCCCGCCTACCCTGGACGAGGTCAAGAAAGCGATCAACCAGACTAGCTCCGGCAAGGCTTCAGGCATGGACGACATCCCCGCAGAGCTCTTCAAAGCAGCTGGACCTGAGACCCTTGACGCCTTCCTCAACATTATTGCATGCATCTGGGCAGAGGAGAACATGCCACAGGAATTTAGAGATGCTACAATCGTCTCCCTGTTGAAGAACAAGGGCAGCAAAGCAGACTGTGCCAATTACCGAGGGATCTTACTCTTGTTCATTGCTGGCAAGATCCTCGCGAGAGTCATCCTCAACCGCCTGATCAGCTCTGTATATGAGGAAGCACTCTCAGTGTGGCTTCAGACCCGGCCGCAGCACAGCCGACATGGTCTTCTCTGTGAGACAGGTCCAGGAGAACTGCATTGAGCAACACATGGACCTCTAAGCTGTCGTCATAGATCTGACCAAAGCATTCGACACTGTGAACAGAGAAGCGCATTGGGTCATCCTCGCAAAGCTCGGCTGCCCAGGAAGTTCACCAACATCATCCGCCTCTTCCATGGTGGAATGATAGGAGTTGTCCAGTCAAACGGCGACACATCCGCACCCTTCGACATCTCCAACGGTGTGAAAAAAGGTTGTGTTCTTGCCCCCGTGATGTTCAACCTGTTCTTCACGTGTGTCCTGACCCATGCAGTACGCGACCTTGAGAAGGGGGTGTACCTGAAGTATAGACTAGACGGCTCTCTCTTCGACCTCCGTCGACTGAACGCCAGGACCAAGACCATCGAGAGACTGATCCTTGAGGCGCTGTTTGTCGATGACTGTGCGCTGATGGCGCACACGGAGTCTGACCTCCAGACCATCGTCAACAGGTTCTCGGAAGCCTCTCGACTGTTTGGCCTCAAAATCAGTTTCAACAAGACCGCGGTCCTGCACCAACCAGCCCCAGGCACAAGAGACCCCCCACCCAAAGTGTATATCGAAGGCACCGAGCTGAAGACTGTCGACCAGTTCAGGTACTTGAGGAGCATCATCTCTTCTGACGGTACTATCGACAAGGAAATCGCATCTCGCATCAGCAAAGCCAGCCAAACCCTGGGTCGTCTGCGCACTCGTGTGTTGAATAACAACAACGTCAAGCTCTCCACCAAGATCAAAGTCTGCAAGGCAATAGTCCTCCCCAGCCTCCTCTACGGTTGTGAGTCATGGACGCTGTACAGAAAGCACCTCAAGCAGCTTGAACGTTTCCACATGAGGACCCTGCGCTCACTCATGGGCATCAAATGGCAAGACAAGGTGACAAACCTGGAAGTCCTGGACAATGCTGGCTTAGTGAGTGTTGAAGCCTTGATCTTAAAGACACAACTTCGTTGGACAGGTCATGTCATACGCATAGATGATTCTCGCATGCCACGCCAACTCCTGTATGGTGCACTCTCAAAAGGCTACAGGAAGCAAGGACGGCCAAAGAAACGCTTCAATGACTGCATAAAATACAGCCTCAAGTACTGCCCGGTCTTCCCGGTAAAGGAACTTGAAGCACAAGCACAAGACAGATCTGGCTGGCGTGCCGCCACCAGGAAAGCCTGCACGCTCTTTGAACACAATCGGCGCGAACGGATCACCAGTGCCAGAGCTCGCAGAATTATGAGAATGCTGTGCTAAAGCCATGGAATTCCAGGCTGGTAAGCTTGCATTGTGTCATCAGGACATCAGCTGTCCTTTTTATGACTGCATCGCTCACAAGATCTTTTGAGCCGTCCACTGAACACCTACTACATAGAGCAATAGGGACTACCCCCAGGCGCCCCGCCATCTGCTGGGGGATGCCGAGGGGGGATGCTAGAAAATATTCCCAAACAGATTTAAAGTTTTTGTCGCCTACGACCGGTTTCGCCCCAAGGGGGGCTCTTCAGGTAGGCATACGGCGTAACCTGAAATTGCAAACACAACGCATGTACTAGAAGCCGCCTCCAGAATTTACTGGTAGCACCACTAGTACAGCGCGGATTGCATCCCTAAAGCTTTATGAGGTGTTGCAGTGGAAGAAGACTAACTAATTTTGAAAAGGCAACACCGAGGCAATTTTGCCTAGGTGTTGCCTTTTCAAAAAATTTTACAATTGCGGAAAATGACAGCAGGTTTGTTTATTTAGTTCTTTTCTCAGGTTATCGTTATCGCCAGCTGACATGTCGTCAATTTCACTTGTCAGTCCAGCGACTCGCATGTTTCCTGGCGTCTTTTCTCCGCTCGTGTGTGCCGGTGTGCAGCATATAAATTTCGAGCGTTCATACACACTAAGAAGTATTTCATTACTACTACACATAAGGAGCTTGTTAATGATGCAGTGTCAAATGAATGAGCACATTTCGCGTTCGGTTACCGTTTTGAAAATGCAAGTATCATCAAAATCAAGTCTTCTTGGCGTGCAAAGGATTTTGGGAAGAAAAGTATATCAAGTAAATTAAGGAATATTAATTTGCTTGTAATACAATATATCAATACATGCGTCAAAGAAGGGAAAACTTTATTAAGTGGGTACATACAAGTATAATGCATACGATGAGGAAAACACCATTATATTTCACTATTCAAACAAATTCAAAAGGCTAATTGATTAATCTATTTCATCCATTGCTTGAAATACATTTGACTACGATAGTTCAAGGGTGATGCCAGAATAGCATGGCGCCTGAGGCGCCAAGCTGTTCTGGCACCACCCTTGAACTAAAATGTTCGATCTAGCTCCTAATCTATAAAGTACCCTTCATAGGACAATAAGCAAACTATAAACAACAGCAACAACAACAACAAAAACCCACCACAAAACAATCAGCTCAGTATGTAATGAGTTAAAGCGTGAGAAAACAACACGCTTTGAAAGGACGAGCACAAAAGCTCGTGCATTTTTCTTTGTTGGTTATTTCTTTACATTTTGCACGCTGAGTCCGTGTACGTTCTTGGGGACTGAATTTCATTTTTTTTTTAAACCGGTAAATTTTGTTTTTATTCGGTGAATTTTTGTCCACTAATAAAAACCTAAACGAGCTTGACATCTGCTGGCATCAGCAATGGGTGTATCATTGAACTAAAGCAGTAGACATATCTCTTAATCAGTAATGTAGCCTTCATAGGACTATAAGCAAATTTTACAAAATCATCATTAGGATGTAATGGGTTATAATTGCTGGTCCCAAGTTGTACACCGGTGTACGGAATTCACTGTGACGTTCAATGCAGACATTGATGAACACATTTACACACTAAGCCCTAAAGCCGACGGCATTCCTTCATTTGGGAATTTTCCTCTGAAGAGTGCATATCGATACCAGTTGCTATTTAGGTCCCCATTGCACTAAGTGTATTTCGGGAACAAGCAGATCAGGGGCTATACTGACAATGATAAAAGTTCGGGGACAATGGTAGTTCAAGGGTGGTGTCAGAATAGCTTGGCGCCTATAGGCGCGAAGCTATTCTGGCACCACCCATGAACTATCATGTCTGTCACTTTCTTGCTGTTTTGCGTCGGGGATATAAGTCTTAGGAATACAAATCACATACCTTGCGGCCTCAGTCACTGAAGTTGCTCGTTGTGTGTAATCGTTGATTCATAGTGTCAGTAATTTTAAATAACCACCCAGCGCAGTGGGTCGAGCGTCATGTGCGGGTTACGTGTTGGTCGTGTGAGCAAACCGGATATATATTGATTGTCCTTATTTCACAGTTTTTTTCAAAAATAATAATACTCTGCGTACTAGGCCTGCGGTCGATTGCTCTATCGTGTGTATGTACAGAGTTATCTTTGGGACTTGAGCAATCTCTCTCTCTCTCTCTCCGGCTCTCTCTCTCTCTCTGAAAAAGTTTGCAGATTTTAAGAAACAACGTAATCTTGTAAAATCCTTAGTTACATAAGCCCAGAAAACACTAGCGGAAAAAGTTATCGCAGAGGGTAAAGATACCCGACGTGTCTGGAATGCAATCAATTTGTTTATGAAGAAGAAGAGTTCCATCAATGCTGCTACCTCTCCAGGCATAACTCCAGACGACTTCAATTCCCACTTTTTAAATATTGCTTAGTCTCTTGTACAGTCTTTTTCCAGGATAGTTACAGTTGCTCTGATAAACTGCGCACACACTGTGAGTCTGCAACAGGCGCGTCTTTCTCCATACCTCTTATGTCTTTGTTTGAAGTCGGTAAATATATTTCTTCTCTACCAAGTAAATCGTGTGGCCTGGATGGAATAAACAACATGGTACTGAAATTGTCCCTTCCATACACAGCTGAAACCTTGACATTTATATTCAACCTTTCTATCAAGCAAGGTATTTTTCCTGATGCCATGAAAGATGCTAAAGTTGTCCCTATTCAAAAAATGTAAAGATCCCAAAAGTCCAAACGATTTCCGTCCTATTTCAGTGTTAACAATATTATTGAAGCCAATAGAAAGACACGTTCACAAGCACCTACTCCAATTTTTGGAGAATCAACGCCTACTCATATCTCTTCAGTCCGGTTTTAGACCTAAACACTCATGTCATACTGCACTCGTTCACATTGTCGACTCTTGGATCTCATCAATAAACAATTCCAAATTAAATGGTGCAGTTTTCCTGGACCTAACCAAAGCATTTGATTTAGTCGATCACAACATTCTTTTAAAGAAACGTTCAGTATATAAGCTTGATTCGAACTCTATA
>BTPG01000005.1:158460351-158487851 GCA_036245525.1 Semisulcospira habei
CCTTCCGCCCTTTCTCCCCCCTACCGTGATAGCCCCCAATCCGGTACTGAGCACTCGAGGCGCTGCCGAGGCTCAAAAGAGTCTTCGGTCAACGCGGCTGGTCTGACTTAGATGACCTGCGCACCCCAGGACAATTTGCTCTCCGTAATGTGCCTATAAACTGTCCCAATCGACTCGATCTATCATGTATTCCCGAGTTCGAGAAGACTCAGTAACAGCCTCCTGAGCGAGAGAGCAAATTTTTCCAACAACTCAAGGGAAAAGACTCCTACTGCAGTAAATGTGCACTGTAGTGTTAGGTAATTAGTTCCCCATAAAAGCAAATTCCTGCCAAGAGAGATAATTAGCGATTCTTGAACCAAAACTTGGTGGGGTTTGTTCCCTTGGACCACAAAGGCATTCTTTTAGCACCGCTAACAGACCGTTCCGGCCGAGCTTTAAATCTATGTGATGAAACTCTATGTTCACGCATAGGGTTCACACAAGGGTTTTGCATGGTACAGTTTTGTCAGCGCTTTGCCTTGTGACAGTTATTCCGTGGGGGCACGAGGCCGACGTGAAATCGTAAGGAAACGTTCTGCACGGGGATTTTAGCGAGCGCTCAGTCTATCAGAGGTCTAAATAGTCAATACGGGCTATCCTGTCAGTATACGTCAGATACACTAGCCGTATTCCAAGACTCTGAAACCTAGAATTCAGATATGTGTTTTATATGTATTATTGATGGTTATTGAGTTAAGATAGTATGTGTTAGTAAGAGGGCATTCGGTTGTGTAGCGTTGACTGGTTTGGTCCAGTTATGTGGGTTTGGAATTCGTTGAGGTAATCGGTGTTTCTTCTATGTAGTTATTTACCGAGATGGATAACTAAGGAATGTTGGGTGTGTGCCCAAGTCGTTATGAAGGTAGTACGTGGTTGGTTAAGTATAGTCTTTTCTAATGTATGAAAGAATTTAAGGCGAGTGTTAGGTTATAGTCTGTTTCAATGTAGTGACAGAGTTATGGGGTGTTACGGAAGTAGTTTCGGGTTATGAAGCACGTGTATGTGAATGAACGTGTGAGAGTTATGTGTATCAGCCAGGTTACATAATGTATCTCACATCATCCAATATGTGTGCGTTTAGCAAGTGTTATGATTTAGGACTTTACTGATTATTCAGAGTGCTTGTCGGGGAAGCGGAGCGACGGACGCCGAGACGTCAGTCAACAGAGGCTACCGCCGAGGTACCTACTGTGAGGTCATCTCTTCACTCAGGGAGTGAGCGACCGGTGCCGAGACACCCGGGTCATCAAGGACTGCGCTACGGAGCGAGTTAAGACGACTCGGAAGCGTGCGACGAAGGACTTACGTAAAAGGACAGAACGTTACCAAGCGAGAACACCAATAATGAACAGGTTGAAGTGTGAGACAATTACCTAGCCTGGCATTTACATTGTGTGTGTGTGTGTGTATATATGGTGTTTTATGTGCTTGTAGTGAGAAGGGGTGTTGTACATAATTTAGATAGTGTTTTCGTTGTTTTATTTACATAAAGGTCTGTAGAAGAAAGGAAGCTAGTGTGTTGAGTTTTACCGTGTGAATGCGCCCGTCTGAGTCAGTGGCGGTGTATGCGTCTGTTGTGCGAGAGTCTGTGCGTGCGACTCAGTGGGGAAAGTCTGCGTGCGTTACAGTGGTGACCCTGTGTTTTTTCTAGCTGAAGGTGTTAGTTAGGTAGAGGATTCAGGATAAGATTTTATTGCTATGTGGTTGTAAGTTTGTTGGTGTTAGTTCCCCTCTCCGATTCTACTGGGGGGTAAGATCCTTTCTGTCAGTAGTTTTCTGGATCTTACGAGGAGCTAGTTCATGTTTCTTCCTTTTGTACAGCTTGTATTCTTTTTCCTTGCTTCTACTGTCTATCGTTTTGTTTCGTTTCATCTGGACGTCAAAGTAGGTCACTGTTTCTTTTGCGTAGATTGTTGCTATTTCTGTGGGCCTTCTTTTAAGTTTTTGCCGTTGATATGTTTGTGTGTTTGTACTTTTACGTTTTTTGAATTTTTGGAAGATTGTTACTGTAAATATGGAGTCGGACCTTTTATTAAGCAAGGTGAGAGGCTAGGTCTTAAAGAGGACAGGCTTTTTGATTACGTTGAGAAATGTAAGGATAGAGAGGAAAGGAGAAAAAGAGTCTTTAAGAGTCAGAAAGACGAGAAAGAATTAGAGGTTCGGAAACTTAGAGAGGAGAAAGAGTTAGAAATACAGATACAGAGAGAGGAGAAATAGTTAGAAATTCAGAGGGAGGGAAAAGAAAGAGAGAGTACTTAAGGAGAAAGAGCTAGGGTTTCAGAGAGAGAAAGACGAAAAGTCACTAGCGTTTCAGAGAGAGAAAGACGAAAAGTAACGGGCTTTAAAAGAGAAAGAACTTGAAGTTCAGAGAGAGAGAGAGAGAGAGAGAGAGAGAGAGAGAGAGAGAGAGAGAGAGAGAGAGAGAGAGAGAGAGAGAGAGAGAGAGAGAGAGAGAGGAGAGAGAGAGAGAGAGAGAGAGAGAGAGAGAGAGAGAGAGAGAGAGAGAGAGACAGAGAGAGAGAGAGAGAGAGAGAGAGGGGGGGGGGGGGCTGAGGGGGAGAGAGAGACGATGATGAAACGTTTTTTTATTCAGGATAACACATATCTCCCATATATATATATATATATATATATATATATATATATATATAGATATAGATATATATAGATATATAGATATATATATAGATATGGGAGATATTTGAGAGAGAGAGAGAGAGAGAGAGAGAGAGAGAGAGAGAGAGAGAGAGAGAGAGAGAGAGAGAGAGAGAGAGAGAGAGAGAGAAGAAGAAGAAGAAGAAGAAGAAGAGATAGAATCCTTAGAAAGGAGGAGTTAGAGTATCAGAGAGAGGAAAAAGAGAGAGATAGGGAGTTGCAGCTGCTGTTACCTCGAGACGCGGGGTCTAGAACAGCTACATAGGTGATTCAGTAGGTCGGGGAATACGTAACTCAAGTTCCCTAGAAAACCGATGTTTAAGGAGTCTGTGGACTCTATTGACGCTTAGTGTTTTCGTTGTTTTATTTACATAAAGGTCTGTAGAAGAAAGGAAGCTATTGTGTTGAGTTTTACCGCGTGAATGCGCCCGTCTGAGTCAGTGGCGGTGTATGCGTCTGTTGTGCGAGAGTCTGTACGTGCGACTGGGGAAAGTCTGCGTGCGTTACATAGCAGAATATAGCCTACATAAGATAAGTAATAAAATAATAATAAGAAACCCGAACGATAAAACACCTAATCTAAACAATTTTTCGGGTCGGTGTTTAAATAAGAAACTTGAATAACTGTATGTTATCACCGGAAAAAGGGAAATGTTTACATGGGTTTGATGGTTTCATTCGTTACAGCAGTTCTTCAACGTAGAATGCGATATAAAAGAGGCGTTCTGACCAAATTCTCCCCCTCCCTCTCGCAACAACAATAAAGAAACAAATAATACAAAAAAAAAAAAAAAAAAAAAAAAAAAAAAAAACGACAGAACGAAAAAGAAGAAAAAAAAAAGAAACAAACAAACCAACCAACCACAGAACCAACGAACTAACGAAAGAACGAACAAACGATCAAACGAACAAACAAATAAACAAATAAACGATAAAACAAACGAACGACCGACAGAACGACCGACGGAATGACGGATCGATCGACAAACGAACCAACACACACTTAACCCACCAATGACTGGAAAAACAAATGAAAAGGCAATGAACAAACAAAAGCAAATGAAACCGTTTAAGATGAATAAAATATATTTTATTTGCGAGACATTGAGCAGGCACAGTTTGATCAAAATGTAAAGAAAAATTACAAAAATGACAAAATTCATGGGCGGGGGGAGGGAGAGAGGGAGAAAAAAAGAAAAAAGAAAAAAAAGAAAAAAAGAAGCACGAATCTATGCACGCAAAGAAAACAAAAAACCGAAAACAAATAGCAAAAGAAATGCGACATTTTTTTTGAATTCTCGGATCCAAAAAAATGCCGCATTTCTTTTGCTCGTCAGTATATAAACAAGCCACGACCAGCTGCCGGCTGTTATTAACCCGTTCACTGCTGAGAAAGTCAGATTCTGAACACCACCCAACTGCAAGAGGCATAGATCCTCATGAGCCCCCGCAGTTGCGGGGGCTCATGAGGATCTATGCCTCTTGCTGAAACCACTTTGTGTCCACCTTCCTTTGACTTCGGCTGGGGATCTTTGATGCTGAATTCACGATGATTTCTAAAACACAACCTGCGTCCACTTGCCGCAGTGAAGGGGTTAATGTCTCAGGGAAAAGAATGACGTGATCTCAATACATGGTTCGCAAGACCTTCTCACATCTGTTGAATTTCTTCGTTACTTATTTACCATCAATATGCGATAGTTGCAGCATACGAATGTTTCTAGGGGTGGGTGTGGGGGTGGGGGTGGGGTGGGTGGGTGGGGTTGGGGGACGGGAGGGGGATCGGGCGGGGGAGGGGGATGGGTGGGTGGGGGGGTTGGGGGGCGGGCGGGATGGCGTCCTACTCAGTGTCGTCACGATAAGCGGAAAATACGACACAGTATAGCAGCAGCACTGTGCTGATTTAGTACTCAAAGTTTTACAGTATATGTGCGATAGGCTGTGTTTTCTGATCTTTCGACTCTCGACCGTAAGGACCAAAATCACAGGTCAGCTCTTATGTAATCCTCAGAGTGCCGGTGACGCTTTTTGTCGAGGTGATACCTGCAGGAATCACCTCGACAAAAAGCACCACCGACAGCCGAAAGGTTAAGACTGAAGTACAAGCAAAGCGGAACTATATATTATTATACTCAATACTCAATCTTGTACTGTATCAGTCATTCTCAGCTTAAGATCTCAGTTTAAATTTGGCCACATTGTACATTTCGCACGTGACATACAATAACCACTAATAACGTCTCTTACTCTTAGCTGACGGAAAAACACAGATGTAAATTGAGCTGGCAATAGACCCATGAGGCTCACGAACTGCGGGCCATGAAGCGGATCTGTGACTCATGCAGATGGATGGTGTTCGGGCCGTTGACAAATAAAGTGACGATTATCTTATTTCCGCACAATTAAGACGGGGAAGTGCAGATGGTAACAAGTTTCCTGGTAGGATATCATCACACAAATGATGCACGCACTAACTTCCTTGTCAAAGAGTGTTCATTTAAAAAGAACACGAGCACAGTGACTTGCTATTTAACGCAATAAAAATGAATAATGAAAAGCAGTGTGCACTGCGCGGCAACACGAAACTGCCGACAACTTGCCAGTCTACAGAATTAGCAAAGCGGAAGCAACAGCAATAACAATAACAGCAACAGCAACAACACAAGTTTCAAATCTCAAAAGTAATGAACACCCTCACTGCCACTATGCTAATAGTTTTGTTTATTAAATTTGTGTTGATTCAACGTGCAATTTGACTATATTAGTTTGCGTTTCAGCCGGCTCACACGTCTGTCATTCTGCTCTTTCTTTTACCCCCAGAGAGTCAGAAAATAAACTTGACTTGGCGTGACTTGACCAAACGCCACAACAATCCAAGGAAGATGGATGTAAAATGGTCTCAGCAAGAGGCATAGATCCTCATGCGCCCCCGCAATCGCGGGGGCGCATGAGGATCTATGCCTCTTGCAGTTGGGTCGCGTTCATTTTTCCTAGGCAGTCAAGGGGTTAAAGCCTTGATTAAATAAGCTGACTGCAGCTCCAGCCAACGTAGCATGTTAGCAAAAGGTCCTCGGGCCTCGCCACTCTTAAGAAGGCTCACGTACAGCCGACGGGCCAACTTGAACAAGACTGACTTTTGGTTCGAGGGCCTATGTAGTTGTTTTGCAGAGTATCATGTTCTACAAAAGTGAGCCATTCATTTTGACTCTGAGTGTGGAAGACATAAGCAATTTATAATTGACAACCAATACATCACATCTTTTCTTTATACAAAACACCCCAACAAAACAACCCTTACATATCAGTTACATATCGCCTGCACTCGACAAGATAAGTACATATCAAATTTATTATTTCTCTCTGTATATCTATTTTGAATACGGTTAATATTAATACATTGAGCTGTACTTATCCTTTTTTTTTTTTTTTAGCGTGTTTCTTTACGTGCGGGGAATCTCTTTGCATTTTACACACTTTGGCATTCACCTTTTTGGTCTAGATTGCGTAAAACAAAAGTAAGTTTAAGAACTAACACACACACACACACGCACCTGCGTTAGTTCTTAAACTTATTATATTATTATATTATGTTTAAGAACTGATGTAAATACATTAGACATGAGGACTCGGACATTGACAAGACACAATATTGACTCATAACATATGTTAAATCCATGCTTTGAACCATGTTTGAAATGCGGAATGATAGCGCGAAGACGCGTTAAAATGGTTAACGCTGAAATCGCACGTATGAGTTGAAAGATGAATCATCATTAGATGGCGCAGATAAAGCTTGATACCGCGGCGAATATAACAAAACAGAATACAATGTACATGAACAGTGACCTAACACATTTATCTATCAAATGAAAAGAAAAGGGGAGACTGCCAGTGCTAACATTTCTCTCCCCTGACAGTGCTATAACCTACTTTACTTTGTAACCTACATTTATCTATCAGCTACCTTAGCGGGACAGGGATTGGTTTCGGAAGAGTTCACGGGTAGGCGTCGATCGGCCGCTTTCCAATGCGCAAAAGGCCAACGGGCCTACGTCGGCCGCCGTTGGCCCGCGCACAGCCGTGCGCGGGCCAACGGCGGCCGACGTAGGCCCGATGGCCTTTTGCGTATTGGGTTGGTGCTTATTAGAGTCGGAGCCAATTAGCTTATCTGGCACTATACTCGAACTGTCACTGTCGATCTGTCTCGCGCTAGTGTGGTTTCTTGTTGGTGAAGGTGTTAATGTCATTGGGATATGAACCTAGTAAGCAAAAGGCCATCGTCACCATGTTTTTTTGGAATTACTTTTTAAGCAGTTAAAAATATATGAATCTTTTCACATAAAACACAGTCTAAGCATTAATACCCGAATGATTTTTAATAAACAGTATTTACATAAGCCTGCTGTTTGTCCCGGCTCTCGGTGGCAACTGGGTAAAAGTTCTGAAAATAAAAAGTTCTAGGTATGACAATCGGCTAGAAAATTACCAAGTTTGATCGTTTTTACGATGAGTGATGTAAAACACCAATTTTGTCACTGTACACTGTACAGCTTCACGTCATGGGACTAGCGATACCGTGACGTGAAGCTATGCCTTTTTCTGTACCTTCTTCACTTAGAAGGTATTCGGGGCAGCAGCTATTGCTGTGCAAACTACTCTAACATCACCGCTGCTGTTAAAAAAAAACCAAACAACAACAACAAAAAAAAAAAACAACAAAAAAACAACAACCGAAAAACAAAAAAACCAACATCACCCTTATATATATTTTAGCATGTCTTACAATAGAACAAAAGATCTAACTTAACTCATGAAGATTGTAAAATTAAAGACTTTTTCTGCTCTTCTCCTCCTTTGTACGTAGGCGATCAAGTTCAGCAGACGGCGTACCAGAGACAGTAGAAAACTACTCTTACGTGTGCCTGTATTATGGGTCGTAAGAAAAAGGTAAAAAAAAAGCCTTTGGCTGTTGAGGCAAGACATTGGCTGTAAAACCGTTGCTGCCATCGGCAAATTTTAATAATTTATCCCTTTATCGCTAGCGTGTTTGGTCCAGATGATACCTGCAGGACTAAACCACCTTGACCAAACACGCTACCGACAGCCAAAGAGGGGTTGACTATCACGGTCGATCCGTATCTCGTGTCAGGGCCGCCCCAGTAAGCAAAACATCCACGAGCCGACTTCGTCCACAGCAAGCCCGAGGTCGTCTGCTTACAGGGATACGGACTGAAGCCGCACTACAGCCGAGGGTGATCTAACTTCTGATGATGACGATGCGCTCGGGAGCGCCCCCCACCTCCTGGGCCTCCTGCACCAGAGCGCAGAGATGGCAGAACATGTGCGTCAGCAAGTCTGAGCAACAGTCTCCGGGAATTCCCGATGTCTCCCGCACTCTTCCACGGACGCTCACGACAGCCGCCAGGTTGACGACAGGCACGAAGTAGAGGAGGCCGCAGAAGAGGCAGGACTCGCCAACGGCCTCAGCGTTCTTGCCGAAAGTGTAGCAAGGGACGAAATAGGTGATGATGCAGAGGCCGAAATTGTCGAAACATCCGCAAAGCCCGTGCTTCCACATCTTGGAGTGGCCGCTGTCTTGATGCTGATGTTGGTGGTGGTGGTCACGGTGGTGGTGATGGTGGTGGTGTTTGTGGTGTTGTTGCTGTTGTTGTTGTTGTGTTTGGTGGTGATGGTGGTGGTGCGTAATGGTGAAAAGTTGAGGAGAGCAACAAGGGAGAGGACCGGGATATTTTGCTGCTATCGCCAACGACAATTACGCCCCTTTACCTGCAGGCCTGACTCGACAGGCCGCCGGTTCAGTCAGTGACGCACCAAACTGCAACAAACAGATACTAAGTAATCACTGTCTTTTATACACTGCCACAACACGGCGGGAAGTTGCAGTAACACGGACAGCTGAGATGTAAGATATCTTCTAGTCTGTGAATTTGGGCGTTACGGGTGCAGCCGTAAGGTCCAAATTCGCAGACCAGATGATATCTCAGGCGGTTGTGGCATTCGGCCTGAACAGGTCAGGCGGCTTCTGCGCGGTCAGTTGTAAGGTCCAAATTCACAGACCAGCACGACGCATATATCAAGTCAGTTGTATCTGGCGACAGCTTTTGTTGCTACATATCTGTCCTATTTCTTGATGTGCGACTGTCTACACACAATCGATCAACTTCAACATACTGGTCTATTTTCGGGTCAGCCGTTACAACATGAATATGCGGTGCGTTTGAGTTACCGTATAAGTCCTCCAACCCACCTGCCCTAACAGTGATAATAGTGGAGATGGCCGTGGATTTACGACTCATTCAAGGCGCACCGCCGCATCAATAGCTGCGAAAGTGTCGTATAACGTTTCCGCCGGCAACCACTATACGACACTTTCGCAGCTATTGATGCGGCAGTGCGCCTTGAATGAGTTAACGTAGGCGGGCACTGATGATTAGCCTATCCACAGTGTGCACACGGACAGACACCGAAATCAGAGTGATTACGATATTTTGAATGGAATGAGGAAAAATTACCATGGCCATGACTTCCGTCAGGACGTTCGCAACGGGGCGGCTTCGCGGCTAGCGACTGAGCTATATTGCCCGCATGTTGACATGTTTACTGCCTATAACTAAACGCAACTGCAACAAACACGAAGGACGTGACAGATTACTTGCGCGCCAAGGATTTTGATGAAATAGTACTTGCAATGATAATTTTCAAAACCGTAACGCGAAACTTTGCTCACACTGCAACATTAACTAGCTCCGGCCTTATGTGTACTAGTAATGAAATACCTCTTAGTGTGTATGAACGCTCGAAATTTGAAATAGGCTAAACACACACACGAACGGAGAAAAAACGCCAGGAAACATGCGAGTCGCTGGACTGACAAGTGAAATTGACGAGTGTCAGCTGGCAATATCAACAACCTGAGAAAAGAACTAAATAAACAAACCTGCTGGCACTTTTCCCGCAGTTATGTGTGATTTAGTTACAATTAAAATTTACTCGGTAACACGCACGGTTATACAATGCACTGATGTCTTGGTAGTCAGACGAAATCAGTCTACTGACGCGCGGCTGAGTCGACAGCGATAATTATGCAGTCGTCTGCCATACATGTGTTTTGTCTGAACACCGCAATCAGCCGCAAAATGAATGACGCGAGGCACAGTTTTGTTTTGGACTGGGTACATAAATTAAATTGAGCAACAGTTTTGTTTGATATAGTGCCGATAAACAGACAGATGTAATTTCTTGACTCGAATCAAAATGTCGGCCTCGTCTTACGACTGACTCGGACATATTGATTCGGGTCTAGTAATACCTCTTCCTGTTATTGGCACTATATCAAGCAAAATGTTGCTCAATATAATATAATAACTTCCTGGTCCGCCAAGCACGGTCTTTATGTTGCGCGGCATTCAGTCTGCTTATTTACCTATTGTAGTTCAGTTCACTTCAGTTCAGTTCAGCTCGGTCAAGATACGATCTCTGCGCCTGGAAAGGCCCGTATTGATTAATTAACTCATTCTACCCCAACACCGAAATCCCCAAATTTTGCCGTTGTCCTCTGACGGCTGCATTGCAGTGCAGGACACAGATCTACCATGATAGTTCAAGGGTGATGCCAGAATAGCTTGGCGCCCATAGGCGCCAAGCTATTCTGGCATCACCCTTGAACTATCATGGTAGATCCTTATCATGCTATGGTGAGTCTGGGGTAGAATGAGTTAACCTATTTCATCCATTGCTTGATATAAATTTGACTACGATAGTTCAAGGGAGGCGTCAAGCTATTCTGGCATCACCCTTGAACTATCATGGTCGATCCTTATCTGGCTGTGGTGAGTCTGGGGTAGAATGAGTTAACCTATTTCATCCATTGCTTGATATAAATTTGACTACGATAGTTCAAGGGAGGCGCCAAGCTATTCTGGCATCACCCTTGAACTATCATGGTCGATCCTTATCATTCTGTAGTCTGTCTGGGGTAGAATGAGTTAACCTATTTCATCCATTGCTTGATATAAATTTGACTACGATAGTTCAAGGGAGGCGCCAAACTATTCTGGCACCACCCTTGAACTATCATGGTCGATCCTTATCATGCTGTAGTCTGTCTGGGGTAGAATGAGTTAACCTATTTCATCCATTGCTTGATATAAATTTGACTACGATAGTTCAAGGGAGGCGCCAAGCTATTCTGGCATCACCCTTGAACTATCATGGTCGATCCTTATCATGCTGTGGTGAGTCTGGGGTAGAATGAGTTAACCTATTTCATCCATTGCTTGATATAAATTTGACTACGATAGTTCAAGGGAGGCGCCAAGCTATTCTGGCATCACCCGTGAACTATCATGGTCGATCCTTATCATGCTGTGGTGAGTCTGGGGTAGAATGAGTTAACCTATTTCATCCATTGCTTGATATAAATTTGACTACGATAGTTCAAGGGAGGCGCCAAGCTATTCTGGCACCACCCTTGAACTAAAATGTCTATCTCCTAATCTGTAATATACCCTTCATAGGACAATAAGCAAATGAAAAACAAACAAACAAACAAAAAAGCCAAAACAAACAACAACAACAACAACAAAGAAACCACCACAAAACAACCAGCTCAGGATGTAATGGGTTAAAGCGTGAGAAAACAACACGCTTTGAAAGGACGAGCACAAAAGCTCGTGCATTTTCTTTGTCGGTTATTCCTTTACATTTTACACGTTTAGTCGGTATGCTTTCTTGGGGACTGAATTTCATTTCTTTTTTAAACCGGTAAATTTTGTTTTTAATCGGTGAATTTTTGTCCACTAATAAAAACCTAAACGAGCTTGACATCTGCTGGCATCAGTTTTAAGCTTAGCGCCCACACGGATGTTTAACCCATTCAAGGCGCCACGCATCAATAGCTGCGGAAATGTCTTATAGTTTTTCGCTGGCAACGCTATACGACACTTCCGCAGCTAATGATCCCGGGTACCTTGAATGAGTTAACAGATTGTGACCGTTAACGCCTTCACAGCCAGCGGACGCAGACTGTCTTTCTGAAATCTTAGTCAGCAAGAGGCATAGATCTTAATCAGCTGCAAGGGCTCATGAGGATCTATTCCTCTTGCAGTCTGTATTAATTTTTCACGGCGGTTAAAGAGTTAAACTAAAACAAAAATGTTATGGGACTTTCCGAGCAAACAAAGCGTACAGTCCAACTGTCAAAAAACCCACAGTGAGAAAAAATACTGAAGTGGTCTCAGCACGAGGCGTACATCCTCACAATTCCCCTGCAACTGCAGGGGCTTATGAGGATCTATGTCTCTTGCAGTTTCTGTTGTTTTTCTTGGCAGTTAAGGAATTAAACTAAAAAGTGTGATGTGGGACTATCCACAGAAACAGAAAGTACAGCCATGATGCCTTCATGCTTGTCGTAGCGCCTCTGATTTTGAAAGGAACACACATTCATAGTGACTGACTCATTCATGCATTGACTATTTCGATTTTAAATGCTGACACTGCAGGTGAAAAACGCCCCCTGATTCAAATCTATATATGAGAAAAAGCCTCATGACCCCGATGAAATACAGGTGTCCATGAGGATCTATGCCTCTGAACACTTTCATTCATTGCTTGAAATAAATTTGACTGACAGTGGATCTATCTCTTAATCAGTAAAGTAGCCTTCATAGGACTATTATGAAAACAAATTTTACAAAATCAGCTTCGGGATGTAATGGGGTACTTTTTGGTCCCAAGTTGTTCACTGCCGGTGCACGAAATTCACTTTGACGTTCCATGTAGACATTGATGAATACATTTACACGCTACACCCTAAAGCCGACGGCATTCCTTCATTTGGGAATTTTCCTCTGAAGAGTGCATATAGGCCCATTGCACTATGTGTATTCGGGGACAAGCAGATCAGGGGATATACTGACAATAATACCAGTTTGGGGACAATGGTAGTTCAAGGGTGGTGTCAGAATATCTTGTCTGTAACTTGCTATTCTGCGTCGGGGTTAAAATGCTTAGGAATACAAAAACACATACCTTGCCTCGGTCACTGAAGTTGCTCGTTTTGTGTAAGCGGTGATTGTACTAGGTGATTTTTAATCAGTAACCACCCAGCGCAGTGGGTGTGCGTCGAGCGTCATGTGCGGGTTATGTGTTGGTCGTGTGAGCAAACCGGATATATATTGATTGTCCTTACACAGCTTTTCAGTTTACAAATAATAATACTCTGCGTACTAGGCCTGCGCGGCTCGATTGCTCACCTATCGTACAGCGTTATCTTTTGGACTTGAGCAATCTCTCTCCTCAGTCTCCATTGTGTAGTGTAGTGTGTGTGTGTGTGTGTGTGTGTGTGTGTGTGTGTGTGTGTGTGTGTGTGTGTGTGGAGGGGGCGGCCGGACGGGTCGTGTGTGTGTGTGTGTGTGTGTGTGTGTGTGTGTGTGTGTGTGTGTGTGTGTGTGTGTGTGTGTGTGTGACCATGTGATCCTGACTGCCAAACCTAAACAGCATGTAAAGCTCAATTCGATACAGCTCTGCAGACCTGCCCAATGCGCAAAAGGCCATCGGGCCGACGTCGGCCAGATGACCTTTCGCGCATTGGGTGTCTGCCCTCCCAGTAGGCAAAAGATCATCGGACGCAGTTCCGATGGCCTTTTACTAACCAGGCTGTTGACAGTTTTAGGAAAAGGGGCGTACAGGCAATGGTCAGTTGTATAATGAACACAGCTGGCTAAAAACTGAAACAGCAATGGAAGACGTACCTTTAAGCTGAAGGAGTTGTCAGTGCAGTCAGCTACTGCTGCTATACGCCCCTTCGATATTCAGCTAGGCCGCGGCCGAGTTGTGCTACTTCACTAAAATGATAATAAGCAGCACTAGTACACACACCTTGCATTTATCTGCAGCGGAGAAACTTGTGCACGGCACAACATGAAACTTGACTGAGTCGAGTATCAGTTTGAAGTCACACTGTGTCATGTGATACATGGATGACAGATTTGGCACAACGGGAAACCCAGTGCGTTGTGTAGAACGGGAAGTAAATCTATTTCTGTCAGTGTCTCACAGTGAGTGAAAACACACACACACACACACACACACACACACACACACACACACACACACACACACACACACACACACACACACACACACACCATCACACACACACAAACACACACGCACGCACGCACGCACGCACACACACACACGCACGCACGCACGCACGTACACACACACACACACACACACACACACACACACACATACACTTGTGCGCGTCAGTCAGTTTGCATGTGTGCAGTTTCAATGTGTGCGTGTGCGTGTGGATGGTTGTTCGTCACAGTGTGTGCGAAATGCGCATGTGTCATTGTGCTTGTGTGTGTGTGCGAGTGTATATGTGTGTAGACGGTGCACGTGACGCGAGCCTGTGTGTGCAGGTTATTAATTTTGGTTCTGGCTTCGGTGTGACACTGAGACGGCTATAAAAAAAATCCAGCTGAAACTTTTTTTTTTCTTTTTCACAAAGTGTCTTCTGAAACGCCGTTGACGATTCTTGGCATTGAACACTGTTAGCATGGCTGATCAAGGAATCAGTCATAATTAATTCATGTTAACCCCAGGGCCTCATTTCCTAAGGTTGGATGTGTCACCGAACGACCATGTACCACTTGCAGCAGAAGGATCGACCATGATAATTCAGGGATAGTGCCTGATTAGCTTGGCGCCAAGCTAATCTGGCACTACCCTTGAATTATCACTGAATGTCGATCCATCTTCTGCTGTAGTGCTTTGGGGCTAAAGGGGGTAACCAAAAAACCAGTAAGCTACTCAGTCACTCAGTCACTCACTCACTCACTCACTCACTCACTGTGGCTAAGACAGTCAACCTTCAGTCACTCAGTACCACGCATAGTAACATAGTCATGGTTAGACGTTTGTTCATTACGAGTATCACTGATCACTGAGTGTTGATCAAGTATTGCTCAAGTAGATTCTTCGCTGTCACTATCACAGCCCTTGACACAGAACCTACCGACAGAACGTCGAGTGTGAGAGCCAGTTTGAGGAAGCCCTATCTTAATCTGATAAAACCGTGTTCTTGGACTGTGAATCTGGACCTTACGCTCTCAGCCTAAGGTAAAAAATCACAGACGAGCACACTCAGTTGTACACGTGAATTGTGGACTTAGGTAGTTTGATAATACGACAATTAAAAGACAATGGTGTACGTGTAATCTGACGAAATTATCACAACAGCTAAACTAAAAATACTGACGAGCAAAAGAAATGCAATATTTTTGGAATTATCGTGAACACTAAAGTGTTTCCGATGATTCCAAAACTGTTGCATTTCTTTTGCTCGTCAGTATGCATGTACAACAGGCCAGTACGCACAGTTATCGTGTACTAATCAGTCCTGCGATTAATGTATCGTCTATAGTTTAGTGAAACGTGATACGCAGTTTCGTCACACTCATCAATGATTGACTTAGCAACTCGATCTATGGTCGGTCAGATTGGGACCTGTCCAAAGGTCATTAGGTCAGCGTGACTTCAGCCCTTTGCTATGCTGCTGCGTTGGCACTTCTCGTCAATGCGGAGACTGATGCAGGGAAACTATGAGGCCTCAACTGACTGAGCGGCAAGAGGCACAGATTCTCAGTCATGCAGATGCAGGGGCTCATGAGAAGCTATGCCGCATGCAGATTGTAGTGATGAAAGAGGGATTTCATTTGGGAGTGACTAATCATGACACGAAAAACAATGCAAAGTTTGTGACAAAAGCACAACTGATGGATAAGTATAAAGTCGATCTGATTGGCACATTCCCTTCATGCTTGAATGCCAGAATGAGACTGGCCCTTTGACGAAAAAATCAGTGAAGATTTGAGAGGGGGTGGGGGGAGGAGGGGGTGGGTGGGTGGGGGGGGGGGGGGTGCTACGAATTTATAAACAAGACAGTAAGGTAGACAACTGCTTGACCTTTGAAGCCAGTAAACTGAGTTCGCTCCCATCGCCGTCCCTTAGTTTTATGGAATTAAGGGATACAACTACGTGTCACACGTGAAAGCCAGCGATAATCGAGTTCCCTCCTCTCTCTCTTACTCTCTCTCTCTCTGTTGTTCCTGTCATATATCAACCCGAATGAGATTATTCATACAGGACTGATGTCATCCAAATGCTCAAATTTATGATTATCAATTAATTAGTACTACAGAACTCTATTGCTGTCGTAACTGTGAAACGTGTGTAGTTTTGATTGCGACGTAGAACCGCTATTATTGACGCTATTGACTCAAAGCGATTTTAAACTCATTAAAATTTTTGTACCTGAGAAATCGGTGACTTACTGCATGATATAGATTCGTGTACGTTTTTCTGACATAGCTAACGTGTCTAATGTGTGAAGTCACGACGGAGTCTCAACCACGTTTAGTTCGTATTTGTTGTGTGATAGACCGTAACGGATCAGAGACACCCAGTGCGTGCGTCTCTTAGTGCGACGATTAGTCGCGATACAATCACACAACATAATCCTGTTACTAAGAGGTTCAGGATTAGCACTTGATACCTGATGACTGATCAGTGTGTGATGACTGGCTTAGTGGTCAATGTTGATAGACACACCCGCGTGCAATTCTCATCGGAATGCGCGTATAATTATGACAATTGCAGCGCTCTGTGACTTTACAAACTGTGTTAACCTGTGTATTGAACAAGAGTGCACAACTTAGTCGCTATTAAAGTGATTCTTATCACTGACTGTGGCGGTAGCAAAGAATAAGGTTACTCTGGTACGCTTCATCGCGTTTTGTTTTTAGCAACAGTACGTTGCACACGCAGAGACCTATATCTGCAGACTTTTTTCATTTACATCTACGATCCGCTATCTTTTTCTTCCTTTTTTTATCTTTCGCGCATGTTTCAGTGCTGTGTTTTGACCACTTATCTGCATGCCACATTGTGACACTTTGTTATTGTTGTTTAAACTGTCATTTAGTTTGTTAGTATATTTTAAACTAGTATTTAGTTGCGAAGTTACCTGACATGTTTACTAGTGTCAGCGATCATTTGCTTAGAATAGGCCACCTCAATGTATATCACCTTTGCAGCAAAGTATCAGATGTTACAGTACTACTCAACCAACCCTCCCCATATCATATATTTGGCTTTACAGAAAGTAGGTTGACAGAGAATATAAGTAACCAAGCTATCACCATACAAAATTTCTCCATTCATAGGCGAGATGCTTCAGTGCCTGGTCATACTGGCATTTGTGCTTATGTTCACAATACTATTGCTAACAACGCAACACGACGATGTGACCTGGAATCCACCCATGTGGAAAGCCTGTGGCGTGAGATAAAAGCAACCGCCAAGTCAACCCCGACCTTCGTATGTTTTATTTACAGAAACCCCGCAGCTACAGTGTCCTGGCAAGATGATTTTGTTGTAATGGTTGACAAAGTACAAAACTCCAAGGGTGATATACATATACTTGGTGATTTTAATGTTGATTTATTGAAACCTGGCAACACGTCATGGAAATCCATGATAACGTTCTTAGGCCTTACACAAGTAGTTCAGTCACCCACCAGGGTCACTGCTACTTCATCCACATTGATTGACCATGTTTATACAACCAACGACAGTGCCCTTAGCAATGTCTATGTACCCAGCACCTCTGTCAGTGATCATTTTCCTATTTGTTTTTCATTATCTGCGAAGTTGCCAAAGAAACCTCATAAGGAGCATATAACCATTCTCTACAGATCATTCAAAAAATTTAATCAAGATGATTTTTTGCATGAACTTTCCCAAACACCATTTTCCGATGTGTATAACTATAACGATCCCAATGTAGCGCTGTCCCACTGGTATAAGTTGTTCCTCGGTGTTCTTGACAGACATGCCCCGAGGCGCACTAAGCGTGTTAAACATCCCACTGTGCCTGAGTGGCTGACGGATGAGATTAAAACTGCGATGGAACTAAGAGATCTATTGAAACAACAAAAGAAATTTGACGAGTACAAAAAACAGCGAAACCTAGTTAAATCATTAGTACGTAAAGCACAGAGGCAGTATGCTGAAAAGATTATTGCGGGCGGCAAAGACATACGCAGCGTGTGGCAGGTGATTAACACATTTACTAAAGGACAATCTAGCAAAACAACGAGTGTCCCCCCGCACCTCACATCTGATGTATTTAATGAACACTTTCTTAACATTGCAAAAACTCTGTCACAGACGAACACCAGCGAGCCAGGTGACTACGTATGTTTAGAACAATTGAAACAGCACAGTCAGATAAACGCCGGCAATACTTTCTCAGTTCCCCTAATGACCGTCCTTGATGTAGGAAAATCTATAACCAACATGAAAAGTAAAACATCTTGTGGTGTAGACGGTATTAGCAGTAAAATCCTGAAAATTGCGCTCCCTTATATTGTGGAATCATTAACCTTTATATATAACCTTTCGACTCAAAAGAGCATGTTTCCCGATGAATTGAAAATAGCAAAAGTTACTCCTCTACCGAAAAGCAAAGATCTGAGCGACCCAAGTGACCCACAAATGGCTTACTGCCATAAATGAGTCCAAACTTTCAGGTGTAGTATTTCTAGATCTTAAAAAAGCCTTCGATCTCATTAACCACTCAATCTTACTAAAGAAGTTACCTTTATATCACATTGACTCAAATGCAGTCGCTTTTCTCTCGTCCTATCTCTTAGACAGAACGCAGAAAGTGTTCTTGAATGGTAAATACTCAGCAAAAGGACTGGTGACCCATGGTGTTCCTCAGGGATCCACCCTAGGACCGTTATTATTCAACATCTTTATAAATGACCTTCCACTGTCAATATCACACCCCGACACAAACTGTGAACTATTTGCTGACGATACATCATTACATGTATCTGATAAAAATGTTTCAACCGTGAGCGCTGTCCTCCAACATAGTTTAGATGAAGTGTCAACTTGGTGTGAAGAAAATCATATGATTATTAGTATTCCTAAAACGAAAAGTATGTTGGTGACAACACGCCAAAAGCATCAACTTGGTTTGCAACCCCTTGAGCTGTCCCTTCACTCTCAGCCCATAGAGCAAGTGTCAAAACATCGTTTGTTAGGAGTGACAGTCGACGAACAGCTCAGCTGGGAGCCGCACATAGAAACTGCCTGTAAAACTATTTCAAAGAACCTAGTTTTATTATCCAAATTAAGTCGTATAGTTGACATTGATGCTCGAAAACTATTCTTTAACGCACACATCAAGACACATTGTAATTATGCTTCCAATATCTGGGACGGCTGTGGAGACATTCATTTGAAAAAAATTAATTCCCTTTACCGGCGAGGTATTAAGCTTATTCTTCCTGGTTCGTCCCCTACTGATGAAAGACTGAAGGCCCTTAATATTCTACCACTCAGTAAACAATTGGAACTTAATAGATGCTTGCTTGTGCAAAAAATTCTAAACAATGCCGCCCCTCCCTATCTCCGTGAGCTGTTTTCCCACACGAGTAGAGAGAACACGAGGAACAGCTTACTCCATCTCCCAAAACCGATAATCGACATCTTCAAATCTAGCATATCATTTTCCGGTGCTAAATCATGGAATAACTTGCCCTCGCATTTAAAGTCTATTTCAAAGTTATCTATCTTCAGAGCTCGCGTCCATAAATATTTGCTGTCGATGTGAATGTCCTATTTTTCTGTTTAGTATGTTGCTCCAGCACAGCAGATTGCTGCAGATTATGTAATAGTTTGACTGTATTAACATGTCAGGCCCATGCACGTACATATATTGTTTTAATTCTTTTTTATTTTATATTTTATTTATTTTTTTTCTTTCTGATGGTGGGGGGGGGGGGGGCGGGGGGGTATGGGTACTTATATATATTTTATCTTTTGCTGTATCGTCTTATGTATTTTTATGCGTAGAGTAGCAGGACAGTTTGGAAGATAGGCATATCTATGCCTAAAACACAGGTTTAATGGCAGGTTTGTAAAATGGCTGTGTCAATGACGATGTCAATGCCTTAACCGTTGTAAAATAAACTGTGACATATGGTTTCATTAATTCTCTCTCTCTCTCTCTCTCTCTCTCTCTCTCTCTCTCTCTCTCTCTCTCTCTCTCTCTCTCTCTCTCTCTCTCTCTCTCTCTCTCTCTCTCTCTCTCTCTCTCTCTCTCTCTCTCAGGCAGAGTCTCTCCTCCCCGCCAGGATTAGCCGTGGGTGATGACAGGTGAAATTTTAGTTAGCATTTACATCGGATGCACTGTTAGAAATGGCTACGGTTTACCAATTAGTCCGAATTAGTCCCAATTAGTCCGAATTCGTATTGTTTATAGCTATAGGGTCCGTGTCAAGTTCCAAGTCCATAGTGTGCTTAGCAGAACGCTTTATCAAGATCTACAAAGGATAATCCATTTAGTACAACATACACTATGTGATTACCTGAATATCTGAATATTATGTCAGTAAATAACTGAATATCTATCCGCAGTACCAATAGACGAGTTTGTAATTTTTTTTAATGATTCTCAGATTTGGCTTTCGGGGGAGTTTTTGCGAAGTTGATACGGTGCCTGTACGGGCTTTCCTCGCGCAATACCTGTGATACTAACCAGTATGATATACGACTAGTGATGTACCGGGTGTGTGTGTGTGTGTGTGTGTGTGTGTGTGTGTGTGTGTGTGTGTGTGTGTGTGTGTGTGTGTGTTTTAGTGCAGCTGCCAAATCCACAATATGTTTTAATATGTTTTCGTATGTTTTAGTAGACTCTTTAGTATTCTCTTACATTATGTCTTACTTGTGTGTTTTAATGATGTTTCTGTGAGCCAAAGACAATTTTCCATTTTATGCTTGTTGTTTAATGGACAATAAAGTTTATTCAATTCAATTCAATACCTGCAGGAATCACCTCGACAAAACCGCTAACAACAACCAACGCATTAACATTAATCGGTATAATCTGCAAGTGGTGCTACAATGGTATTTTCCCCCTTATATAACAGGTTCACAGAATTTCAGCACTAGTCTAGTGCCCTGACAACAGTTTGTCTCGACTTGTCATATTTGTGGGTGGGAGACACAGTCGTGAAGGTCGAGAAGTAAGAGTGAAATCTGTTGTCAGTGACCACGACAGTGGTGTCCCGAGGACTTAATGCAGGCCGAACATACTAAAAGTTACCAGTGAAAACCGAACCTTTGACTCATTCGCGGCCAGCCGCATCCGGATGAGCGGCATAAGCCGCGGCACATCCGGATGCGGACTGGAAGGTTCGACCAGGGTCGCGATCTTTCTGGTCACCTCAGATATTATGACTTCACTGAAAGTTGTCGGCTACATTTCGTAACATTGTATCGAATGCGCCTAGATGTTAGTCGAGAGCTGTACTTATTTAGAGAGTGTTCTCTTTAATGAATATTAATGAGTTTTGGTTACGTTTTCTTTTCTGATTGGTTGTGTTGTGTGAATTAGTTGGATTGTTCTGGAAATCTGTAATAATATAAAAGAGCGTGTTAGGAAATATGTGTGTACATTGTATGAGAAACGCAGTGTGTCAAAAGTGTTGATGCATTGTAGAGGAGACAGTGTATCAGTATGGTGCATTTGTGGATGCATTGTGCGGAGATCGCATCGCTGCAATAAAACATTGTTGGAACTGTTACTCCAGTGCGGTCTAGAGCCTTGTGCCACGTGTGACGAGTTGCTGAGTGAAGTTTCTTTACAATAACCCTACGTGCGTGCGTTTGGTGCGATTGCATCATACTACGACTACGACTACCACGTAACAGACTTTCAAACTTGAAAATTACTATAAACCGTCAGATAGGAAGTGAACACCCCCCCCCCCCACCCCCTTGCGGGGGATCGGAGACCACATTTTTTTCGGAAGCCTATCACCTATGAATACGAACCGTAGGTGTTTGCCAAAAATAAATACGGTATTGAATATAGGAGGGCATGTACTATGGTCACATTTTCCTTTTTTGGGCCCTATATTTTGCTTTTGGGGGTAGGGTTGGTGTTAACGATGCAGTTCCCGTAAAAAAGCATACAGAACTAAATGACTGGTATCTTTGGAAACAGAATACATTTACATACCATTTACAATGATTCAATGTCTAAAAAGCAAAATGGTGACGTCATCGCGGCGCCATCTTTCTATCTTTCATTATCTGCGAAATAGCCTTCTTGCCAGAAGAATAGGTATCCAATCTTTGACATACTATGATGAAAACATATATACCAATTTTATAATATATCATCAGTGGAAACGTAACCGATTCAAATATTTCCACTGCTGACCTTGAAAGGTCTATTTAAAGGTGAAGGTCACCTAAAGTTGTATTTTATGAAAAAGTAACAACATATTTTTGAAAATGTGATAAAAAAATCTTACAAAAAGTAAACACATGTAAGGAAATGATATGAATAGTTGATAAACGATTAGACGTGACCTTCACGAAGGTCAAGGTCGCAGTTTTCGAAGAGTTCGTAAGAATATTCCGTTTACAATAGGGGCCAAACATTTGCTCTGATTTTATGAATATTTGCTCACAACACCTATAACTTCTATTGAATCATATTTTATTTTGTTGAGTTGAGATTATCAGGAACATTATAATATAGATACCCTTTATTATTAAGGTCAAGGTCACAATATGTACAACTGTGCACTCAATTTGATAAGTTAACTGTTCCATGGTCTTGAAATTCTCTCTCTCTCTCTCTCTCTCTCTCTCTCTCTCTCTCTCTCTCTCTCTCTCTCTCTCTCTCTCTCTCTCTCTCTCTCTCTCGGAGAGCGAAAACGAGGCTGATGGCTGACACACGTCCTCTACGAACCCTGGTGCTAGTGATTGACTTTACACAACTTTATCCCAGGTAGTTTGCCCAGAAACACACTCTACTCGACGTAGAACGATTATGCCTACGGAAATATCTACCTTCCGAGCGTCCTGCGGCAGCTTTCTATGGACTTTTCATAATTTTATGAACGACCGGGCATGCCACGCCATCAGTCAATAGGTGAAAGTAAGGACAGCACGTGCACGATGTGTGTTGTTGTGTGTCATCATGTCCAGCCTTCTACTACGAACCGATAAGGTACAATTTCCGACCCCAACAACTTTAACAAACGGACCAACGGGCCAAGCGGACAGATATCGGACACCCTGCACCCCACAACTTGTATGCCCATCTCTGCACGTTACTGACCGAAAAGAGGTGCATACACAGCCATCACAAGAAACTGTGTCACAGTTGCTCGACGTGTTCGCGACATCCCTCACTTTCATCGCTATCACAGGTGATTCTGTTGTGTCCAAAGATACAGTTACTACAGTTTTTCGGTATGTACTTTTTACAGTGCTTTTGGGTAGCTGTCTCGGTACTGTCATTACTTGTTATTGTGTCGGTTTACCAAAACACGGTTCATGGCATGAACTTGACACGAAAAGCGTCACACAGGTCGCTGTGTGCGAGGTGACCCCTGACCCGACCATGACAACTTACCCCAGTGGTTTTCCTGTTTTGACCTGTTTTACCTGCGGTGATTTACCCGTGATGACCCAGTTTCAAACGGTGCTTATCCAACCAAACACCAACTACCTGAGACTGTTGCTTCTCCGGTGCGGTGACATAGAGTCAAACCCAGGGCCAACTGACCAAGAGCTGTCTGGGATACTGCAGCGACTAGAATCAAAAATCGATTCACAGTCACAGTCCTTTGAAAACCAACTTAGTCGAATTGTGACTGAAATCAGAAGTGCGGTGTTAGTCCAGAGTCAGCAGTTGGAACAGAAACTTCAGGAAAACTACGAGACACTCGAATCACACATCTTACGACTTCAGACTAATGTTAATTCTGTGCAAGCTGTAGCTAGTGCCAATACAGAGAAAATCAATAAAGTGTCAGACAATCATGATGCTTTAGCAGCAAGGGTAAAGGAGCTAGAAGACGAAGTCGACAGGTTGGAAAGGTACTCAAGACGGAACAACATTATGTTGTACGGCCAACCTGAGGATGAGGGCGAGACTTACGAAGTGAGTACCAATAAGGCAATGCAAACCCTGAAGCGATACTTCCCTGAGAAGGATTGGCATAGAGATGACATAGAGAGGGCGCACAGGGTGGGCCACACCCAGTCTCGACGACCACGGCCACTCATCATAAAGTTACAAAAGTGGGCTGACACCATGCTGACTATGAGAAATAAAGCGGGGAAAGAACTGATGAGACAAGACAAACTGAAATTATCCGCCGATCTCACACGGAAACAAAGACAGACAATCAGAGAGTTAAAAAGTCACGGACAACACGGCTACTTTGTGAATGGGAAACTGAGAGTGAGGGCAGAGAAAGAAAACATTGACGATAGTGACCATGATGAAACGGGTCTGAACGAAGACATATGGGAACAGCCTGCTGGTCAGCAGTACCATGACCCAACTCTTAGTGACCAGGTAAGGGACTGTTTGCCGGACTTTAATCATGGAGACAACAGTCCCCCCAGCTATATCGCCAAGGATCATCCTGTTAGTGACAAAAACCCCACACCCGCGCCATCATACGCCAGTGTCGCTGCCTCCCCGCCGATCCCAGACCTCACAGGTGATGAACTAAGCCAGGCGGGTCGCGGTACCAGACTAGGCAGACCCGGACACAGGAATACAGGTACCAGCAGGACCAGCAACAAGTCTACACCCAATAACCGTGGCGGCAACGTCGGTTCTCAGTCATCGCCTGTATCGAGAGACCAGTCACCCGTCTTTATCGGTTCAAGGGTCACACTGAGCGGTCGTGGCACATACAGCGACGGCAAAGACAACCACGCTGGTGACGGGAGTAACGTTATCACCAGTGATACTACTGTGGGTGGAACGACAGCAGCAGAATCCGAAACGACAGCGGGTTTAGAGGGTTCCCAACGTACTGACGTCAGTAGGGGAACCCCAGCGGACGTCAGGAATCCCCGTGCCTCAGGCACGCCACATACCAACCATGTCAACACAGCAGCTGCTACTGGGTCAGGAAAACACCCGGCAGCTGCACGTGAACAGCCGAGTAAAGACAAGCTCGATACGTCACGTGGCCAACGTAACGCCGGAAAGGTCCCGACCAACCGACCTGCTACCCGTCTCCACCCACAGTCCCTATCACTACCACCCCCACTCAAAGACCAACCCCTAATTTCCGACAGAATGAATTCTGCACGCCGCAAGTCCACGGTGGGTAGCGGCCAACCCCAGGACTGTCCGATCACCGTTAGCAGTTAGGGACTCGGCCTCGGCCATGTTTCTGTATGTGATAATGCTGACAATACTGACGCCACTGACACTACCACGTCAGGGGCAAAAGTGGGCACTGAGTCACAATGTGGGCTGAAAATACTAAACTGGAATATTGGTGGTCTGCTTTCAAAACTAGTAAACAATGATTTTATAGATTATATAACATCTTTTGATGTTGTTTGTTTTACAGAAACGTTTATAGAATACAACATAGAACTAAAAGTTTTCTCAGATTTCAGTGTTTACTTTGCCCCTGCAAAGAAACTCAGCGATCATGGTCGATGTTCAGGAGGAGTTATGGTACTGGTGCGAAAATCTCTCTGCTCGTTTTTCGAGCAGATTGATATCCCACATGACCATACAGTGGTGTTAAATATGAAGAAACAGTTACTCAATGTTGACAGAGACATTGTTATGTTTTTTATTTACGTACCTCCATACGGCTCCACATACTATAACACACAAGACTCAATGGATGGTATAGACTTAGTTGAACAGTGCTTGTCAAACATATGGGAAGTACGAGATGACTTTCATGTATTTATGTGCGGAGATTTCAATGCACGGACTGCTTGTTTAAATAGTTGTTATGTTCATACAGACAGAAACAATAACAGTAGAGAAGAAATCTATGAAAGATCATCCGCGGATAACGTGGTAAACTCATTCGGTAGAAAGTTAGTTGATCTTTGTCAGATGTTTGACTGTTCAATATTAAATGGAGCCGACTTTCTCAACGCTGAGGGCAGTATGACATTCATCTCTCAGATGGGAAGCAGCCTCATCGACTATTTCTGTGCCTCGAACGAACTGTGTTCCCAGAATGTGTTTCTTTCGCTGAACGTGGAAAACAGAATTGAATCTGATCACCTGCCAGTCTCACTGACTGTATGCATGACACAAACAGACCGAGAGCGCCCACGTGAAAGGAAAGAGTGTATGGAGAAAATAGTCTGGGACGGGGAAAAAGTACCACTATATTTAGAGGCACTAAATTCCGGGGAATCCCTTTTGAAACTTGCACGAGCTGCAGCGGAAATAGAGTGTGACTTAAACCGGGCACTCGGTTTGTTTGTGGAATGTTTACAGTCGGCTGCAGACTGCATGAAAAAGAAAGTGTTAACAGGAACCCCCAAAAACAGAACGAATGGTTTGACTCTGAGTGCGCACAGCTTAAAAAGAAGACGAAGTCCACACTGCGCACCTTTCGTCGGAAGAGAACTGATCACAATCGTCAGCATTTTGTGGAGGTCAGGCGCCAGTATTGGAGGTTACTCACAGACAAAAAACGGGCTCACAAAAAAGCAAAAGCAGAACTGTTAGCAAATCAAATAACTAACTCAAAAGTGTTTTGGAAAGAAATAAATACCTGCTTAGATAAAAAATATAAACAAGCAGCTAGTCAGGCAATTACGAACGATGAATGGTTTAACCATTTCAAAGAGGTGTTCAAATGTGATGAAACCCCGTTAGATGTATCGGAAACCCCCGATATTGGCACCTTACCCGGGATAGAAGAGCTCGATGAACCAATTACGGAAGAGGAGGTGCGATCAGCATTGAGACGCTTAAATGTCGGTAAAGCCAGCGGTGCGGACGGCATAGCAGCAGAGATGCTTAAATCAGCGCCAGAATTATTGATCGGTTTTCTCACAACATATTTTAACACTTTATTTAAAAATGGTACATACCCAAGTATGTGGAAGGAGGCTATAATAATTCCCATTCACAAAAAAGGCGATCGCGAGTCCCCTCAGAACTACAGGGGAATCTCCCTCCTTAGCCTGATTGGGAAGTGTTACGCATCCGTCCTTAATGACCGACTGTACTGCTGGCTTGAGGACAACCATAAGATCTCTGAAACACAGGCAGGCTTCAGAAAAGGCTATAGTACAACGGACCATATATTCTCACTGTACGCTGCTACCCAAAAATACTTGAGTAAACCTGCAAAGCTGTATACTTGCTTCGTGGATCTGAAGCGTGCCTTTGATTCAGTGAGACATTCAACCCTTTTGAGAGCTTTAATGAAATCAGGCGCTTCAGGCACCTTTATTAAAGCTGTTATGGCCATGTACGACTCTTTAAAAGCACGTGTACGTGTACGAGATGGTCTTACTGACTGTTTTGACTGTCCCCAGGGTTTAAGACAAGGCTGCGTGGCCAGTACGACATTTTTCTCGCTCGTTATCAACGAGCTAGCTGAACAATTATCTATGGATGGAAAACATGGCATTCAATTGTGGTCAGGACTAGCGGAACTGTTCGTTTTACTTTTTGCCGACGATTTAGTGTTACTTTCATGTTCACCATCTGGTCTGCAAAATCAGATTAATTGTCTAGTTAGTACTTGTTGTAAACTAGGGCTGCAAATCAACTGTGACAAAACTAAAGTCATGGTTTTCAGGAAAGGTGGTTTCCTGAGCAAATGTGAAAAATGGTTTATCGGAAGCGAACAACTTGAAGTAGTAAACAGTTACGTTTA
>BTPG01000005.1:158492851-158627851 GCA_036245525.1 Semisulcospira habei
TATCGTAGGTACGTGGCCCGTATAGGGTGTACATTGTGAGAGACGCAGCGTAACGGTGGTGTACGTTGTATGAGAAACTTTGGGTCGCCAGTGTTGACATTTGCAGAGGAGACATTGTATCAGTGTTGGTGCATTTGGGAATGCATTGTGTGGAGATCGCATCGCTGAGATAAAATATTGTTGGAACTGTTACTCCAGTGTAGTCTACATCCTTAAGCCACGTGTGACGGGTTGCAGCTGAATGAAGTTTCTTTAAAAAGAACCTTACGTGCGTGCGTCTGGTGTGATATCATACTACGACTACGACTCAACACGTAACAGACACGCAAAGGGTTAGGACATATTGGAAACATTTATAAAGGACATATTGCGAACTATAACCCTTTCTTGCAGTAAGCAGCGGGTTCCTTTAACCCGTTCAGTTGCCGAGAATATCTGAACACCACCCAACTGCAAGAGGCATAGATCCTCATGAGCCCCCGCAATTGCGGGGGCTCATGAGGATCTATGCCTCTTGCTGACACCACTTTAGACCAATCTTCCTGGGACAGCTAGGGTTGTTTAGTTTTTTACTTTGAATTGCCGAAACACAGCCCACGTCAGATGGCACTGAACTGGTTAAATAAAACTTGCTTTTTGTCAAGTGTTATATACGAGCTCTGGACATGGAGTCCGCGTTTTTAAATCAACCCACAAGCAGTCCAGCAAAGGCAATAATCCACGTTAATCCCGTGTCACAGGTGGGGAGTCAGTACCTCAGGTGTTCTGTAGCGCGGAATACAACCTCTGACAGTTGTCGCACTCTGTCCCCTTCATAGCTAGCGGACTGAGAAATGATGTCTCTGAATCTGCCAAATAACCACCTTCATCGGAGGAACTCGGCCAGCCACAAGGTCAGCAAGAGGCAAAGAACCTCATGCGCCCCCGAAGGTGCGGGGGTCCATGAGGTTCTTTACCTCCTGCAGATGCGGGGTCTAATAAGGTTCTTTGCCTCTTGCAGTTTCGGGGTCTAATGAGGTACTTTTTCTTTTGCAGATGCATGGGCTCATGGGATCCTTGCCCTTGCAAATGCGGGGGCTCATGAGGTACTCTGCTTCTTGCAGGTGCGGGGGCTCATGAGGTTCTTTGCTTCTTGCAGATTTCATGAGGTTTGTTGCCTTTTGCAGATGAGGGGGCTCTTGAGGTACTTTGCCTCTTGCAGATAGATGATGCTAGCATTTTGTCGGTAGTGAAATTGATTGATGGTCAGATTACTGGTATGCATAGCCTGCATTCCGTAATAAGGCAAATTACATCTGCTGTGCGTCGACAGGTTGAGGTTATGCTCGTGGGGTGTGCTTATAGGGTAATGTCTGATGGTTTCATCGACTGAAACGTACTCCCTGTGTTCCAGCGTGCACCATGTTGTAAAGATTTCTGAGACAATGTGGCAGTTGTTACAAAGCTCGCGAAGCCAACCAGACGGAAAAGTCTCCAGGTGTTTTGTCAAGAAACTCGTGGAGTTATTTTTCACGGGCTTGGCAACCAGGAGGCTGAGAGCGACAGTGACTTCCGAAATTAGCTGAAAACTCACTGAAAACTGCCCTTCAAAATTAGAGACATCCTCCTCTTGTATTTTTCTTTTTCTCCCCTTTTTTTTATGGCTCTTTTACTTTATTCTTCTTTTCAAACTTCTCTGGAAGCGCTTTGAGCCGACTTTGTATGACTGGATACAAGCACTATTTAAATTTGCATCATCACCATCATCATCATCATCATTATCATAATCATCATCATCATCATCATCAGCATCATCATGTTGGACTTTGGTATCAATTTCAGCCCACTTACAAATTTCAAAATATAAACGATTTGTCCAAAACTTCAGTAGCTCGCTTGAGCTTGCCCTTAGCACCACGTGAATGTTCTGTGTTTATGTACAGTGTGTGAGTGAATGCGCGTGATTCACGTGAGCGTGCTTGTTGGGTTCAGTTCGCGGCGGCGCTTTGAGCCGATCTTTTAATTGGTACAAAGCGCCTATTTAATGCGCTGATTTATTATTTATTTATTTATCATAACAATTGTCAATGACAAAGCTAGTCGGAATCGTTGAAGAGCGTGGATATAGTTACAGTTATTAGGGTTTAACCAATTCAGCCTCGACGCATTACGGCAGTAGAGGACTGATCGACCATGATAATTTAAGGGCAGTGCCAGTCTGGCACTATCCTTGAATTATCGTGGTCGATCCATCTCCTGGAACTGGTATATAGTGGTAGGGTGAACGCTCCAAAATTTAGGAAATGCCGCAGCCTTGGGGTTAAATTGGATTAACGCCGAGAAGCAAAGCTCGCGAAGACTGCCAAGGGCTGACTAGTGTCCAGGAACTTCGTGATACTTTGTGAAAAAGGTCGTTGAAAAATACACCTAGAATTTTGACACCACACTGATCTTACACATTACTGGTTTTGCATCAAAGACGTACAATTAGGCACACAAAATAACGCAGCGCAACACAACTGATTAAATTTTGACCAGAAATACTGATAAATTGTGTTGCAACTTTCTTTTCTTTTGTAAACGTGCCTCTTTCTTTGTTTGGTCATTATCTGATTCAGTTTGGTCATTCTTTACTCAGCTGCACTTAGCTCATTTAGTCCCACGCACGTATTTCTCAAATTTTGGAGGCGTCATCTAACGATATGCACCTGTTGGAGGAGATAGATCGACCATAATAATTCAAGGGTAATGCCAGATTAGCTTGGCGCCGACAGGCACCCAGCTAATCTGGCACTACCCTTGAATTATCATGGTCGACCCATCTCCTGCTGTGATGCGTCAGAGCTGAATGGGTTAGTGATGTTACATATTGTGCTCAGTGTAATATGAGCGCAGTCCTCTCCCTTACTCTCCCTTATGGGTCAGTAGTACATACCGCGGCCAGTGACATGCGAAACGGAAAGAGAAACTGACCAGCCGTGTTTTCTAAAAGCACGTCTGTAAGCAAGAGGTATAGATTCTCATGCGCTCCTGCAGATGCAGGGCCTCATGAGAATCTATTCCTCATGCAGATGCAGCGTTATGACTGATGATCATCTCTGCATCAGGTACAGAGAAAGTCGTCATTTCATTTAAGTCCGTGAAGACGGTTGTCTTCAGGCGTTGACCAGAGGCTACTATTCTGTCGGCAAAGTTAAGACGGGCGTTTGTATTAGTTTGTCACTCTGCATCAGCGTGGACACTGAGGGTGAAGGGTGGAGGGGGGGGGGGGGGTGAAGGTTCAGAGGGGTCAAAGTGTCCTACCGGCCTAGAACGAAAACATGACTATGGGTTACTTAGAGCTCACGAATTCCGCAAGAATGAGTTCAGTAGTGTGAGCACTAAGTAACCCATAGCCGTCATGTTTCTGTTCTAGGTAGGACACTGTGACCCCTCTGAACCCCCCCCCCCCCCCCCCCCCGCCTTCACCCTCAGTGTCCACGCTGATGCAGAGTGACAAACTAATACAAACGCCCATCAATAGCTGCGGAAGTGTCGAATACCGTTGTCGCCGTCAACGCTATACCATACTTTCGCAGCTATTTAAGAATTTAAGACTTTCTACAGGCTGTGGACGAACCCAAATAATTTGTATTGATATGGCACAAATACTCAACAATTTTAGCTTCAGTCTGGTGCAGCCTGAGTCATTTATGTCCGCGCAGCATCCTGACACCCAGGGAACAACGGGAAGGGAAGATGGCGGCGTGTGAAGGTGACGGCTTTGATGTGAAAGGTACGGGGGAAACAACCACCGCCGCGCTTGATGACTATGGTGATAGTGATGGTGATAGTGATGGTGATAGTGATGGTGATGGTGGTGTTCGTAGACCTCATTAGTTTTCAACTGACCGAGTTTTCACGAATTTAGAAGGGCGCAAACCGAACGACTCAGTATTAGGTGCGGGAGACGGGATGACTCCTTGATTGATCCAGGTTGTTCATACATGTACAGCAGTGCGCGGGCCAGCTGCGGCCGACGCAGGCCCTATGACGCTAAGTTTTGCGTACCTAGTTGGCGTCTTCAATGACAGATTAACTGAAAATTTTGGTTTAAGAATACTGATTAACGGTTTGCCTTTAAGGATTGCCTAAAAAAAAAAAAAAAAAAAAAAAAAAAAAAGGCGGGGGTTCAGTCTCGATAGCTCAAAGTCAGACTCCTCCGGCACTGCTCTATGAGCTCTCTTAGAGGTTAACTCATTCAGTCCCGACAAACAACACAAAAAGATATGGCTCGACCATGATAGTTGGCACCACCCTTGAACTATCATGGTCGATCTGTCTCTTATATCTTAATGCATTCCTCGGAGGACAACTCCAAAATGTAGGTATTTCGTACCTAGGACACAATGAGTTAATAGTGGAGAAATTTGTTGCGGTGGTTGGTAGTGGCGGTGTGGTAATGAATGCAGTGCGATGGTGATAGTGATGTCAGAGGGTAGGAGAGGAGTGTAGGCGGGGAGGAGGGGTGGGAGGGGCAGGGGTGAGGGTTTGGGGATGGGAGGGGGGGGGGGGAGACCAGAGGGGCACGATTCTAGGTATCCCTGTTTGTTGTTTGGTCAAACAATGCTGTGTGGTGTGGGTTACACTTCTCAACCGATGAAAGACCTATTCAAGGACAGCAGGGTGCGATCCTAGCCTAGTTTTCTCGTTTGGTCGGAACAAGTAGTGTTTGGCCGCCTCGACCTCCAAAGCCGTTCAAGGGTTCGCTAACAAGGGGCATTGCTTTTAACCCCTTGACTGCCGCCAAAAAGTGAAATGATCCGACTGCAAGTGACACAGATTCTCATGAGCCCCCGCAGTTGCGGGGGCTCATGAGGATCTGTGCCGCTTGCTAACGACACTTTGTGTCCACTTTCCAGGGACGCTTAGGGCTCTTTGGTGTTGGACTAACGAAGACTGCAGGAACACAATGTGCGTCCACTGACAGTGAAGGGGTTAAGCTCTGTTCTGGATGCTTCTCTCTTAGTGGTAAAGCAAGTGTTCGTTTATCCCTCGTTGCCAACCATTTTACCATTTAGCCACACTGGGCTCCTTGCCAGCCAACAGTACAAGTAACAAATCAAATAACCCACCACATGATCTTTGATCATCCAACGCATCATATTTCAAAGATCAATTTATACCGCCTTTCTGGAGGGTTGTGTATTTTTTTGTATGGCAATGGTATACATGAATAAACATCGTTTTATTTACTGCCACAAACATTTAGGTTATCGCAATAAACATTAAGATAACTACGACAACAAGCAACTACCAATACGCCCACACGGCTGTATACACTGTAAGTCGTGCTTGTCAAAAACAAAATTTCACTATAATACAATGAAAATCATTTTCACTCAAATGGACACACTGTCTTGTGTCCTCTCCCACAGAACATCAGCAATCATCGAAATAAGCCCAAAAGGAATAGACGATTTTCGGAATTCAGAATTAGGACATCATCGCACATCAGTGTTTCGACGAAAAAAAAAGTGGATTAAAAGCCCAGACAAACATGCAATATCGCATGTTTGTCCGGGCTTTCAATCGACTTTTTTCCCCCGTCGAAACAGTAAAAGCTTGACCAAATTCTGACTAAAGGTCCTAAACAATAAATCACACACCGAAGGACTCACTGCGGTGAACATGCCGGATATACAACTAATAACTCACTCGCGAGGGACAAGAGATGATTATCATAAACATAGTGGACACGCTTGTGCACCAATTCCCCTTTGTCGCGGACACGCTCTTTTAACCCAGAACCAAATTTCTCATACGTTAACTATCTAAAAAGAAATGGAGAGATTCATTGACCATATTAGCTTAAGGGATTTCTTTTGATTAAATATGTGCCTTTGGCGGCAAGTTAATCAGACACTACCCTTAAGTTAATATGTTCGATCCATCTTCAGCAATTGGCACTGGGAGTGAAAGAGAGAAGCTTCTTGTCGCAGACACTGACCGCAATGACCACCAGTCTTCGTCTTAGTCACACAGATTAACGTGGGTAAGGTTTAGCCTTACCTGGAGAAGATTATGAAGATGTGTGTCCCATGTAGATGAAAAGACTTTCAAGTCGCACCCAGCGCCCTTGTCAACGATACAAACAATGTGGTGTGATTGTCCGATACACCGTGAAATGCACTGTCCACCCTTGTTGACACTCATCGTAAACAAATTGTGTTGATGATAAATCTATGTACACCATGTCTCTGGCCGCGACCTATATCATACACTTTGCCCTAAAAGCTAGATTTTTAAGCTTAGTCCTGCGCCAGCCATTAAGCAAGGTGCGCCGCTATAGCGGCGCACCTTGCTTAATGGCTGGCGCAGGACTAAGCTTAAAAGTGTATCACAAAAATAGACGTACTGTCTTTTGTCTTGAGCGGCAGCATTTTGTTCCACCCTCGTTTCATTAGATAGGTAAAACATACAACTGTTAACGTATTTCTTTTCTCTGCGCATGAAATCCAAACCAAAAAGGTGACTACCAAGGGTGTAAGATGCAGAGAACAAGCCACCGAAGAAAGAAATCCGCTTAGCTCATTCTACCCCAACACCGAAATCCCCACATTTTACCGTGGTCCTCTGAAGACTGCATTGCAGTGCAGGACGCAGATCGACCATGATAGTTCAAGGATATTGCCAGAATAGCTTGGCGCCATAGGCGCCAAGCTATTCTGGCAACATCCTTGAACTATCATGGTCGATCCTCATTTTGCTGTGGTGTGTCTGGGGTAGAATGAGTTAGAAAAAACAGTTACAACATAATGTATGAATATTTCTAGTTACTTGCCACTTCCAATCACGAAAGATATGTAGCAAATGGTGAACTTGTTTGCATGCCTATTTTGAAAGAGGGTTAAAAAAAACCCCGAAATATTAATATATTGTGTTGAAACAGTCTTTTCTAAGCGTGATTCTTTCTTCGGTGGGATGTTTATTGCTCTGAGCAAGTCTTTGAATATTGTTTGTTCTCCAAAACGTCATCCTATTTATATAGTTATCCGGTCCATTCGTTGTGTCCGGCCGCCGGACTAAGCAGCGAGACTGAAGCTGGGCAAGACCGCGCAAACAAATTGTCAACTTTTTTTTTCCCTAATTATTTTGTGATTACTGGCTTTCTTGTAGGCCCACGTGGATCTTGGCCAGGATATTGTCCAGTTGGAGAATCAGTTCATGAACATTATGCATGATTTTGACGGAGGAATGAATGATTTTGACGGAGGAAAATCAGTGAAGTCCCAGCTGTTTTCAGAGCCATTAATTTTCATCGGCGGCATTACTCCCTCCTTTGCCACCCCAACCCCTGCCCCCACATAAACACCCCTACTTTTTGTGCATGCAATCACCGGTACGGTTCATAGTCGCGGTAGACGCGAAAAACAGCGGAATAAATAATATCGTTTTTAACCCCTCGTCTGCCAGTGGACGCGGACTTCGCTTCTGAAACCACACAACACCGACCAACATTCGTGCGAAGAACACACATAAAATGGGACCAAACGTGGGCACAACGAACACAGGACTAACAAGAGACATAAACCCTCATGAGCCCCCGCGACTGCGGGGGCCCATGAGCCGGGGTTTATGTGTCTTGCGGCTGAGTAGGCAGTTAAGGGATTAACTCATTCTACCCCAGACACACCACAGCAAGACAACGATCGACCATGATAGTTCAAGGGTGATGCCAGAATAGCTTGGCGCCTATAGGCGCCAAGCTATTCTGGCATCACCCTTGAACTTTCATGGTCGATCTGTGTCCTGCACTTCAATGCAGCCTTCAGAGGACAACGGGAAAATTTGCGGATTTCTGGGTTGGGGTAGAATGAGTTAAACATTGTAGCAAATGCCATTAAAAAGATCACAAATAAAGTAGTGATTACGCGATCTATTGCCGCTGTGACGAATCTGCGGAGATGGTTCCATAGTCCTGTCCTGTTGTCATCCCCGCCGACGATGTAATAGGTGTGTGCGACGTCACGTCGGACGTAGCTTCCCGAGTTTCCGTGCTGCCGTCGAGTCTGTGGCATTCCTCGCATACTACGGTGTTTGTAAAGATGGCGGCCAGAATAAGCCCACCCATGCTTATAAGTATCATTCCTGAAAGCGAACAAAGACAGAAACAAGCTGGGATGAACCATAACCCACAAAGTCCCTTCTACATGAGAGCTGTCCTCGCTGTCAAGGGTCTGTACCTTTTGTCTTTGACCTGATTCTGATGTTGAGATATCTCCTATTGAACAAGATGGGGATTTCATCCCAACGTCTACCGCATTGTTTTGAGCTCACATGCGTTTTTTTTTTTGTGGTTTAGGAACATTCACAGTTGTTCATATTTTAAAGTAGATCCTTCTGATCCATTTTCTTCCTCTCTAAGCCAGCCTCTGATCAACGCACACGCCGGCACACACAAATAAAGACGGACACACGGCGCTTCCCGCCATTAGTACGCTCTGTGGGCTGGAGTATTCTGAAGAAGAAAAGCACGAGCAGCAAAATGACGTCACTATAGGCTTGACGTCATGGCATCGCTAGTCTAACAGTGACGAAATTGATGTTTCACGTCATTCATCCGAAAGGCACGCAGCCTCTCCCAAGGCTGACTATTTTGTTCCACACAGCCTCTTCCAGCGCTAACTGGTTTTGATAGGAGTATATTATAGTGGATCCAAAACTTGCAAAAATGAATTAATTATTATTTAAAAAAAGTTGAAGAGATACAATAGCAGGCTAAGGAACTCATCGAATGTCTTTCTGCAAACTAACTGTATTCAAAATTTCAAGTAAATATGACAGTAATTACTGACTCTAATCTGGGTCAATCGACTTTCTATAAACGGTCTTTTATGTCTTTAGTGAGACATTCAGTTACAACATGCTCGGAGGCTCTCTTAGCCACCCCTTGAAGAAAGTATTTCAGCTTGTAAATACAGATTCTCGTGTCTACATACATACGCACACGCACACACACACACACAAACACACACACACACACACACACACACACACACTCACACACACATACACACACACACTCACACACACACACACACACACACACACACACACACACACACACACACACACACACACACACACACACACACACACACACACACATACGACCTTTCGTGCCAAATGTACGTTCAGCAGCGAGGTTAGCGTAACTAGACATGGCGTAATTTTTATCTTGTTACTTCAGTTGTCAGAGGTTTAGGCATGCCCGCCTTTGACATCATGGACATGCTATTAAATACCCCCCTCCCCACCCCACCCCCCCCCCCCTCACCACAACCCATTCTAAAAAAATCGTTCTTTAAATAGAAGGGGAATTACTCAGCGCTGGACAACAGTTAGATTCCCCTTGGTTTGTTGTACAATTCTTCCAGCGCTAGCCTCACCTATCTGGTTTGTGAGTATTTAAATAGAAGGGACTTAAAAATGAGTTCATCACACTTGAAGCAAAACACCCAATTGTGTAAAATGAAAAGCACAGGACACTTCTTCGTTCAATACTGCAATACTAGTGAGACGTACGTTTACGCCGAACGAGAGGGAAGTAAAGGCGGATAAACAGTGTGTTACAGAAGTATAGACAACACTTCAAACATCTGCAAGAGGTATAAATCATCATGAGCCCGGAGGAGATGTTTGGAGTGCTGTGTCTGTGCATAAGGAACAAGTTGGTAATCCGCCGTGACTTCGCTCTCGTTCGTTGTCAACTTGTAAACGGAACCTGACTAATATATGCTAGCCTTTCGCCCCATTTCTCTCTCTCTCTCTCTCTCTCTCTCTCTCTCTCTCTCTCTCTCTCTCTCTCTCTCTCTCTCTCTCTCTCTCTCTCTCTCTCTCTCTCTCTCTCCGTCCTCCTCCCTTTAACTTATTCTACCCCAACTCCAAAATCCGTACATTTTGTCGTTGTCCTCTGAAGACTGCATTGCAGTGCAGGACACAGATCGACCATAATAGTTCAAGGGTGATGCCAGAATAGCTTGGCGCCCATAGGCGCCAAGCTATTCTGGTATCACCCTTGAACTATCATGGTCGATCCTTATCTTGCTGTGGTGTGTCTGGGGTAGAATGAGTTAAATGGTGGGAAAAGATAAGGGCTGCGGCAGCAAGCAAAATAATAAATATGTATCCTGTATTATATTACCAGTGATAACGATGGCTTCGAGTGCGTCGGACAACCGCATGTATTCGATATCCACTCTCTCATTTTCACGGGCGGAAGCGTTCGGGTCACGTGTAAGGCCACGTGGGTAAAGGAAGCCAACGGCAGCGAAGACGAGACCCGTGAAGACCAACCCGAGAGCGAAGTAGCTGACGGTGTCCACTGCATTGTTGGACCGGGACCTACAGGGTGGTGAGTCGTTGTTGGAGTCATCCCCGTCCTCCACTAAGGCCAGTCTGTCTGACATGACGTCCTGGTGTCCAGCCTGATCAAGGATAGATGGAAGTACTGTTGACACATTCGAGACGTAGCGCGGCATCAAGATACGCGCGCTTTACGTCACGTATTCGGATGCGCTACGTCCCGAATGAGTTAATAACCAAAGCTTTTTGGCGTTATTGTTGTTGTTGTTTTTGGTGACGGTGGCTGTAATCAAAATTTCCACAAAATGACGGGTTTTAAACATGGATTATATATAATGGGACAGGAAACGGTCCGGGCGCGAGGTGATGCAGAACATCGCCTGACCGCCTCACAGTTAAGTAATCCGCGAGTCGCGATCAAATCAGTTAGCGAGATAGTGCGCATGCTCCGAGGACGCAGCCGGTTTTCGTACACACTAGCAAAGCAATTAGCAATTAGATAGTTTGACGTCTGCTTTATTATCGGCCTCCCGAGTCCGAGTCTGTGTTTTGATTCTATTAATTAACAGTGTAGTATATATTTAGTGTCCTTTCATGTTTCTTTTCTAGTGGCAATTGTACCTTTGTGTATCACACTGGAGTCACTGCCACAGGTCAGTGTACTATGCAGCGTAGGCGTGCATATAAAATCTGCTCCGCTGCTACTTTTTATTATAGATACTAACCCAAAAAATAAGTGTGATGAACTAATCTGCCCTTAGACTAACCAAGAACTAAAGGGTTACGTGTGAAGAGACATTTACCATTACGTGTAAAGATAATGCAACCCTGAATCAAGGTGCTAACCAAAAGAATACGTGTCATGAACTAATCTGCCCTTACACCAACCAAGAATTAAAAGGTTACGTGTGAAGAGACATTACCATTACGTTTAAAGATAATACAACCCTGAAACAAGGTGCTAACCAAAAGAATACGTGTCATGAACTAATCTGCTCTGACGCAGTCAAATCATTCTACTATCAGTCTTAGATTACCAGCATGAACGAATAAGAAGTATGCGGTTAAATATCTGTCTTAAAAACATGCTAACAAATTATTATAATTCTGCCCGCGACACACCACAGCAAGATATAGCTCGACCATGATAGTTCAAAGGTGGTGGCGAATAGCTTTTCGCCTATAGGCGCCAAGCTATTCTGCCACCACCCTTGAACTATCATGGTCGATATGTTTCCTGATTGTAAGGCAATCCTCAGAGGATAGCTCCAAAATGTGGGTATTTCGTACCTCGGGCGCAATGAGTCAATTAAGAGCACATGTCATACAAAGTTCAGGCTATTTTGATCTGACCATTTCATTTTTTATCACGAGCTATATGAAATTTGTAATATACATTAAGATAAAACAGGTTGTTTTTTTCAGGGCTGTACAAAATGACGTCTGTTAGTTAGTTAGTTATTGGAGTTTAACGCCGAGCAGGCGACTAAACCCATCTCACTGTCGCGTTAGAGTGAAAAACCTTTTTCCTACTTTACTGACACGCTAATAACGCACAAACGGATCGTCTCACAAACCTCAAACCTCATGGTACAGATCTGCACTATTAAAAGGAAATTAATATATAAAACGTGTAACATACGCACAGATTAAAAAAAGAGTCTGGCTCGTTAGAGTTGAACACGCTAAGTCCGATAGGAGAAAAACGTGACGTTGCTCGACTTCACACGGTAATAACAGACAAACGGATCGCGTCACGAACTTGCTATACACCATATGGTACAGAACCGCATTAGTAAAATGAAATAAATATATAAAATGTGTAATATAAACAAAGATAAAAAAGAGCCTTTGCCAGACAAAATGAAACCTGATTCGTCAGATTGAAACACACGAAGTCCGAAACGAGGAAAACGTTGTTTTACTCTAACTTCACGCCACATTAAAATTAAAACGGATCGTCTCACAAACTTCCTGTATACAATATGGTATCGAGCCCGACAAGCAGAAGGAAATAAACATGGAGAGAAAAACGTTTTTGCCACAAAACCAGGTCCGGCGCGCCAGAGTGAAACACGCTCAGTCCGATGTGAGGAACAGTGCGTTATGATTGAGTAATTAGCATAAAATAGACCAGATTTATACGACTTGGACACATTGAATGAAACTATATGCCATTATTTACCACTTTGATCGAAACCAAACTTCCAAGAATGTAAAGCACTGTAGAACGCAGCGCCTCAAAAAGCGTGATAAACAATCAAATTGAACAGAACACAACAGTAGCAGACAGATTTGAATCTCGTGACGTATCGTGAAGTCACGCCGCGGCACACTCCCATATTGCGTGATTTCCGATCCCGTTACATAGAATCCCTGGTTTTAAGACGAAACGGAGAGAAAAAAGTAGTTCACTAACTCCGGAAAAGACAAATCCACAAAAAGCGGAAACAAGCAAACAACAAACAAACAAACAAACAAACAAACAAACAAACAAACAAACAAACAAACAAACAAACAAACAAACGAAAGAAAGAAAGAGAGACAAAAAAGGAAGGCTACAGTAGCCGGCGTACTCCCAAAGGACAGTGGGAGTCCTGTACTCGACCATGAAAAAAACAGAGAAAGGATGTAACATATTTAAAGTATGAGTTGCCCAGTGAGAATGTTAGTTCTGCACTTGTCAGATGATTATTTTCCACACGTGTTGCGCCGCAGCATGCGTTTGGACATGGAATCAGACAACGAATAGCAAGCATTGACCCCCCCTGACCCAGCGCGTGCCTCACGCGCACACGTGCAACCTATGACACTGAATACAAAATGCTACATCTTAGGCATGTCTGCCGGTACGTAATCGTTTGTCATGTCGAGCATGAAAAAGCTACAATTTGTCTTAAGGAATATGGACACAAAACCCAAACAATTCCTCTGTCTAAGGATGTAAAAGGGGGACCATTCGCCAGCAAGATGCATGGATTCTCATGAGCCCCTGCAGTCTTGCTCATAGGACAGACTAGTTGTGGACCTGTGAAAAGACTGCAAAATAAATCGGTTTGTTCTAAAGTTTGTTGAAGCGTGGGTAGCCACACAGGACAACTGCGTATACTCAAGTGTCTGCACTTACATTATCATATTAATTAAAATACAGGTATGCTTCATGAAAATGCAGGTATGCTAGGTATGAAAATATGATCTTAACCGTGAAACACGAAAATAAAATGAAAATAATGCCAGTTGGGTGCGTAGGTCACCGAGGACACTTGAGAGGGTCCTGAAATTAATGATAGGAACGCACAATTATAAAAATGCGAATGTAGATGGGGATCCTACAGAGTGTCTGAGATGGGCAAGCTCCTGCCCAAGTTCACCAGTAAACCATGGTGTACCGGCCAGGAGCTGTTGCCTACAAGATACTCTTGACGGATGAAGATAGGAGATTTTGCCGTCCTTTACACTTCAGCAATTGATACAATGATGATGTCAACTATTCGAATTGCCAATAACAAGTCACAGGATACGGAACAACCGTTCTGGCCCATAGGCAGTGCCTTGTTCACTTGGCATACCACATTGCTCCACAATGGTTAAACTCCCTCGATCTGCTCCATGCGGAGCGGATCGAGGGAGTTAACCAGTGTGAAATTTCCCATGTGGAGATATAAACTTTTGGTCATAATTGTTGTGTTATATGTCACGCATTTTGTGAACGTCATCCGAGAAAATCAGACAAACAGTTAATCACTGTCGACCATAACAAATGTTGAGGTCATGGGGTCGTGATGTAAACACCATGATCATTGATGGCACGTGGCCTAGAGTCACCTCCCTTCGTGACACGTGACATTACCAACCAGTCACTCAGTTTTAGGGCGCTTGAATGCAAAAAAAGTGAGTTTATCTTTGGATAACAGCGCATGCTATTTCGCTTTATTTTATTTATTTTGTATTATGCTGGTTTAGTACATTCGAGACGGGTTTATGACGCATATCCGGATGCGGTGCGTCTTCAATGAGTGAAGTTGCCTTCTGAGTCAACAACTGCGCATAATTAACAAACGTTTTTCAGTTCTGTTTTACGTTCCCATATCCCATTACGGACACATTCTCCGCCTGTGACTTTTGACTTTTGACATTTTTCACATTCTTTCTTGTGAGATGCGTTTACCCCTTCACCGGTAGTACACGCAGATTGTATTTTTTAAATCATTGTAAATTCACCGTCAAAGATCCCCAGCCGGTGGTGGTTTCAGCAAGAGGCATAGATCCTCATGAGCCCCCGCAACTGCGGGGGCTCATGAGGATCTATACCTCTTGCACTTGGGTGGTGTTAGTCTTTCTTAACAGTAAAAGGGTTATGTATACAAGGACATGCAAGTGCACTTTTTTTCAGATGACCAGTTTGTCATTTCCCCCCTTAACTCATTCTGGCCGCGACACACCACAGCAAGATATGGCTCGACCATGATAGTTCAAGGGTGGTGGCAGAATAGCTTGGCGCCTATAGGCGCCAAGCTATTCTGCCACCACCCTTGAAATATCATGGTCGATCTGATGCCTGAAATGTAATGCAGTCCTCAGAGGATAACTGCAAAATGTGGGTATTTCCTACCTCTGGCACAGTCAGTTAATGATACCAGAAACATCTAAAACAAGAGGAAACAATTAAGTAACGTGCGAAAATAACACTAGATATTACAAATTCATTTTCACGCTTTTCAGACAGAATACTATGTCATTTAAATGAGATTCAGTCATGAACAAATACTACTTGACCACCCACACGCTTGAAACTGTTCCAACTTTCATTCACACACAGACGTTATTTGCTTTGCTCGCAACAGGCAGTCACAAAATGGGGTCTCTGTTTGACGAGGAATTTGTTAAATTTGTCACAGTGTAGCCTTGTGATCGTTGATAGCTTTAATTTTAGCCAACACCATTGTCTCATCCTTTTGGCTGTCATAACATTTTCTTTGTCGAGGTGATTCAAGCAAGAACCACCTCGACAAAAAGCGCTTTCAAAGGGTTAATTTTTGTCTGCCAGTTGTCAGGAGTTATGTCTTTAAAATCCATGCAAACCTGACGTTTGCTTAACCCCATGTCTCTCAAAGAAACAGTTATGCAAAAGGGACTAGAAAGAGAGATTAGTCATTAAGAGAGGTTATTCACTAGACACTAGGGTAGTACAGAAACAGAGTTCAAGAGATATAGATCTTCATGAACCCCAACAAGTTGCGGCGGCTCAAGAAAAGATCCATATCTCCTAAACTTTTTGCGTTATTCTCTGTTCCTGTACTACCCTAGTGTATAATGAGTAACCTCCTTTATTTGAGTTGTGTTTAGAGTCAGCCACCTTTTTTCAGAAATGTGTTTAAAGTCATCGCTCCTACCAGGTTTGATGTTTGAGGGCATAGCAGTTACCGGATAACGGACAACTGGTAGTTTCGTGACAAGAATATATTTCTATTGTAGGGCCAGACGGTCCCCAAAACGGAACCCCTTCACCGCCGGTGGACGCAGACAGTGTTTCTGAATTTCTTTTATAGTTAACCGCTTCACTGCCATAGGACGTACACTGTATTTTTGAAATTAAACGTCAAAGATCCCTAGCCGTTAAGGGAGCATTGATACCCAGTGGTTTCAGCGAGAGGTATAGATCCTCATGAGCCCCCGCAACTGCGGGGGATCATGAGGATCTATACCTCTTGCAGTTGGTAGTGTTAATTTTTTTTCTCGGCGGTTCCGGGGTTAATTCATCACTGAAGAGCCCTAGACGTCTAAGGAACGTGGCTGTGAAGAGTGCAAGAAATTGTGAAATCCGAACACCAGACAAAGGAAATAATTGCAACAGTAGAAACTATGTATGGAGCTTATGCAGTGAGACATATAATAATAAGCGGCCACCTGGTATGGGTCGTGTTACCTGCAGCTGTATCGCCCATAAAATTGTGTTTTTGCAAGATAATCCCTCCTTTGAAAGCTCTCGTCGAGAGAATCCAAATATGTAGTTTTAAGTGTTTCCTGTATTTTTGCTTTAATTCTTTTTTAAATTAAAAAACCCATATTAGTGAAATAGCTGTGACACAGGTGTACCAGGTGACACTTATCATACATAATAAACATGAAACCTATGTATTTGAATTTGTCTCGTCAAACACTTTCAGATGAGATCCTACATTATAAGTTTATCTCGAAAACTGTCGATTTTACCTGTGACTCTGAAGCGTGACGTCACGTTTGGCACAACAACGGCCATTTGATTTTTTTCGCGAAACTTGGCCATCCGTTACTGAGGGATCAGTGAACAAGTTTCATTCACAGTTTCTACTGTTTTAATTACCTCTGTGTATATTCACATCCTTACTCCGCTAGAACAAAGCAAGGGGCATATGTTCTCTTAATTGTCGAGAAAAAGTGAACACAATCCAACTGCAAGAGACATAGATCCTCATGAGCCCCCGCAGTCGCGGGGGCTCATGAGGATCTATGTCTCTTGCAGCTGGATCGTCTTCACTTTTTCTCGACTGTTAAGGGGTTAACGCTAGCAGAGCCAAAAAGCTCTATTGTCGATCAGTCGACGACTGAATACAATGGTCACCCGAAGCGGCTGACCAGTCAGTACGATACATATATGCATCCATCTAAGGCAACATAAAAAGACTCACACAGAATATCAGCATAATAATACTAGTGGCCTGTTGTGAATAGTTCTGCGAAAGCATTAGAGATAATAATAATAATAATAATAATAATAATAATAATAATAATAATAATAATAATAATAATAATAATAATAATAATAATAATAATAATAAAGACTCGCACAAAATATCGGCATAATAATACGAGTAACCTGTTGTAAACAGTCCTGGGAAAACGTAAGAGATAATAAGAATACTACTACTACTACTACTACCACTACTACTACTGATGATGATGATGATGATGATGATGATAAAATAATAACAATAATAATAAAACGACAACAACAACAACAACAACAACAATGATTTTTATCTATGGAATGAATGTAACATCGTTACACAGTACAGTTACGAATTAAAGACAAAACTTCTCTCATTTTGCTTTCACATCACGTTTCAACCTAGACACGACTACGCTGACACACACATTCCACAGCCAAATTCTGAAACTTTTAAGAGGCATAGATTCTCAGGAGCCCTGCAATTGCAGGGGTTCGTGAGAATATCATATGCATCTTGCCAAATTAGATGAGCAAAATTACGTGTGAAATCCTCCAAGTGGGAAATAGGCTATAGAGGAGAGAGGTATACAGCAACAGGAGATGACAAGGCTCTGTTGACACACACCTGTGCAACAGTGCGTCACGTGCTACCGAATCTAACATATTAATTAAAATCTAACACGTCAGCAAACTGAAATGGGAGGCAGGCATGACTCTTTTACTTGGTCGAGGGTGATATCTGAGGGGTGGGTAGTGCCTTATTTGCTGGGCGTCTGGACAAGTCGCGCGACAAGCATCAAGTTCATCTTGTTGTGTTGATGTCTTTGTGTGTCTGTCCCCTGTTTTTTTTTAAATTATACATAGTGTTAGCTGAAGAGAAAAATGTAACACCAACCAAATCCGGAAGAGGTATAGGTCCTCATGAGCCCCCGCAGCTGCGGGGGCTCATGAGGACCTATGCCTCTTACTTAAACCACTGTGAATTAATTTTTCTTTGACATCTTTGGCGTTAAATTGCAGTAATTTCAAACACACAGTCTGCGTTCACTGGCAGTGAATGGAGTTAAAACGTGAATGATTAACACCTTAACTACCGAACGCAAAACGAACGCTGCCAAGCTGCAAGAGACACAAACCCTCATGAGCCCCCGCAGTCTCGGGGGCTCATGAGGGCTTGTGTCTCTTGTTATTCCTATGTTCTTAACCCATTCAGCCCTGACGCACTACAGCAGGATATGGGTCGACCGTGATAATTCAAAGGTAGTGTCAGATTAGCATGGCGCCTATCGGAGCCAAGCTAATCTGGCACTGCCCTTGAATTATCATGGTCGATCTATCTCCTGCAACTGGTGCATAGTCATTAGATGACGCCTCCAAAATTTGGGAAAATACGGCCTTCGCGCTGAATGAGTTAATGAGTCCATACACAGTACATGTATAGTATGTGGTTGCCGGTAATTGACAGGGAAACAAAACACAACTGTATCAGGTTTCAAGGCCATGTTTGCGCTGGTCTGTGATTTTGGACCTTACGGGGGCTAGGTCATTTCTCGACATTGCTTTCCCCTGAGAATGCTGACCTAGTTAAGGGCACGGTGCTCTTCGACAGGAAGGACAAACTGCGACCCTTGTCTCCAAACATGACAGGCCGTCAGGCGAAATATGCCCTATCGGATTTCATAGCATGCCTCGCATTTGCTGAATATTTCTTCGTGTCTACCGCTGCTGTTTTGTCATACTCCCTATGTCTCGAAAACTAGCAAACAAGGTCGACACAAGTATTTACAGCGCTATATCGGTTTTTTTTTAAACCCCTTCACTGCCGATCCCACTGCAAGAGACATAGATCCTCATGAGCCCCCGCTACTGCGGGGGCTTATGAGGATCTCTGCCTCTTGCTGAGACCAGTTTGTATCCACGTTTCTTGGACTGTTGTGGCTTTTCTTCGTGGAGTGAACAAAGGTTTCAGAAACAAAAAAATGTACGTACAGTGGCATGATTGGTTAGATTGTCTTTCTTTCTCTGTTGGTTAGTTCCCTGCATTTCACACGCTTAGCAGTTAGTTTGTTGGTCGGGATTTTGACTTATTGTGTTCACAAGAAACATCATGTCAGCCATACAAGACCTACTCACAAACCAGATAGGTGAGGCTAGCGCTGGCAGAATTGTACAACAAACCAAGGGGAATTACTCAGCGCTGGACAACAGTTAGATCCCCTGCCCCCGCCTATCAGGCACCCAATCGCCAGCCCACAGAGAAATACGCAGGTATAGAATAAGACAATCATTTGCATCTTTAAAAAAGATGCATCAGGTCTCTTATATAACCCATGTCTTTCTCCGGAACTTAGGAAGTAGGCAGGGGAAACATACATACACAAACACGAAGGTGCGTTACTATATGTGGTCGGGTAAATACCCTGTATTCCCACAGTAGATGCACAGAACATTACACAACAATGTAACGATACAAATTTGCCTCGAGTTATACTGAGATACTCACAAACCAGATAGGTGAGGCTAGCGCTGGCAGAATTGTACAACAAACCAAGGGGAATTACTCAGCGCTGGACAACAGTTAGATCCCCTTATTGTCTTATTCTATACCTGTGTATTTCTCTGTGAGCTGGCGATTGGGTGCCTGATAGGCGGGGGCAGGGGATCTAACTGTTGTCCAGCGCTGAGTAATTCCCCTTGGTTTGTTGTACATACAAGACCTGCTGTTGAAGGCAAAAACAGACAAGCCGATTTGTGTAAAAAGCAAGATTTGCATAGTATTGCAATTAAAATCTCGCTTTTCAATAAAACAAACAAACAACGGACTCGCTGTATTTGACTGCGGGCAGAGATATGGTGTCGTCAGGAGTAGAAGTAAGACTGAAAGGGAAGGAGGATGACGGGGGTACCCAGTCAGCTAAAGGTCCTCGTGCCGACTTTGGCCGCAGTGGGCCCGCACAAGACAATAGCCTCAAGACAATAGCTGTCCACTTGTCAACGGATCCGGTGCTGTGAACAGAAGAAAGTGTCAGATGTCTGTACAGTGCTATACAGCTGTTTCCGTGTCGCGTGTTTAGACTGTCTCCTTCTTGGTGATGACGATTGTGGAATTTGACACGATTACATAGCAGTCTTGGAAGGGGGGGGGGGGGGTGCAGAGAGGGCGACGATGATAATGATTTTGAGGACGACGATACTGTCTTTTGCTACCATGAGGGTGACACCAGCGACTGGAATCAGAATATGTGCGTGTTGTTCCAAAGTGACATGGGAGCACGCAAAATACAATTTGCCGTAGTCTGTGAAATTTGTAGATCACATGCTAGCCATGCACAATAACGCATACGCATTAACTGGATGGACGATTTTCAACGGGAGACCATTTACTTTGGGAAATAAAGTGGTGTTATTACACGCGCATTGACATGCTGCGGATTTAAAAGGAGACATAGCACAATAGCGCATCTGTGCTGGTCTGTTATTTTGGATCTTACGGCTTCGAGCCGTACGGTCCAAAATCACAGATTCGGCACCCACAAATAAAGATACCGATTGGACAAAGACCCTGTACTGTCGTAACTCTTTGTAACAGCTGTCGAACAGCATACACAAAGAATCAATTCCCTGAAGTGTGTTGTGTTGTCGAACTGCACAGTCATGGTCATGTTCACCGACTCTAAATATACTGACGAGCACAAGAAATGCGACATTTCACCGGAAACACCTTTTTATGCTCGTCAGTATATGTAGGCCTAAATGTGCACACAGTTGTGTGTCCAAAATCAAGCCGGAATCATTAGTCAGTTCAAAGAAAGAAAGACAGAAAGAAAGAAAGAAAGAAAGAAAGAAAGAAAGAAAGAAAGAAAGAAAGAAAGAAAGAAAGAAAGAAAGAAACAAACAAACAAACACACAAACAAATGAAAAGTTATAAAGTTTTCCCTTCTTTGACACATGTACTGATACATTGTATAATAAGCAAGTTTATATTCATTAATTTGCTTGATATGCTTTCTTTCCCGAAATCCATTTAGACCCATAAGATCAAATCTTGATACTTGAATTTTTCAAATGGAAAATGTGAAATGTGTTCACGCTGCCACGTTAACAAGCTCCTTATGCGCAATAGTAATGCAATACTTCGTAGTGTGTACGTACGCTCGAAAATCCTTTTCCATATACACATTTGAACGGAGAATATATAGGAGCATACGTGCGAAACGAATCGCTGCACTAGTGAAGTTCACGAGATGTCCGCTAGCGATAAACAAACCTGCTGGCATTTTTCATTATTATCAGTGATCTAATTTACACGTAGTGGAATAACACGTACGAATATACAGAGCACTGATGTCTGCATAGTCAGACGAAATTTCCACGCTGAGTCGACCGTGCCGTCGATACGCATCCGTCTGCCAGTCATGTGTTTTGTCTAAACACCGCCATCAGCCGTAAACTGATGGACTCGAGGTAAATTTTTGTTTTGGGTACATACATTATATTGAGCCAAATGTTGTTCGATACAGTGCCGATAACTGACAAATGTAATTACTTGACCCGAATCAAAATGTCCTCAGCTAACGCTTTGGGCATTTTTATTCGGTTCAAGTAATATGCCGGTTATGGGCACTATATCAAGCAAAATGTGTCTAAATATAATATACTAGCCAAATGCCGCGTCGGACAACTGAAAGCTTTGCGTCAGCCCGAGTGCCTTCTGCTCCGGGATGAACAAAAACAATTACACTATAAATCCCAAGAGTAGTGTGTGAATGTGAATAATTTAAACATGTGGATCATGAATTCTTACTAAGACGGTCGCTTTGAAAACCTGAGACAGATAGTGGCCTGTTTTACTTCACATCCGCCTTCTAACTCATTTTCTGTCCGCGACACACCACAGCAAGATATGGCTCGACCATGATAGTTCAAGGGTGGTGGCCTATAGGCGCCAAGCTATTCTGCCATCACCCTTGAACTATCATGGTCGATCTGTCTCCTGAATTGTAATGCTGTCCTCAGCGGATAACTCGTGGGAATTTCGTACCTCGGGCACGAGTTAACTCATTCTACCCCAGACACACCACAGCAAGATAAGGATCGACCATGATAGTTCAAGGGTGATGCCAGAATAGCTTGGCGCCTATGGGCGCCAAGCTATTCTGGCATCACCCTTGAACTATCATGGTCGATCTGTGTCCTGCACCATAGTGCAGTCTTCAGAGGACAAGGGCAACATTTGGGGATTTCGGTGTTGGGGTAGAATGAGTTAAGTGTATACATACACAAAGAGAAGAGAAACAATCGCTGCAATTGACATACGATCACTAAGTGTGATCAAATGCTTTTAGCTTCACCTGTCTTGCTCAGTATTAGCTCAGTGTTACGTTGTAAACCATACTGGCCTTTCACAGTCGGTAGCGTCTGCAGGAATCACCTGGACAAAGGCGTTGTCGAGAGCCAAGGGATCAGGATCAGGATTTTTTTTTTAACGTCTGTTCACACATTGGAGATATTAGACAAAATTATAATTATATTAAAAAAAAAAAAAACAACCCAACAACCACCAAACACAACTTGTTAATATCAAAGAATAGCAATTAAATCCAAACCCACACACAAATTACTTATTATAATAGTTCACTAGTTCACCCACGGGACTATGAAATTCGATATTAACTATTGGAATTGCAATATTCTTATGTAAGATGTCATACATATTTTCTGCTAATTTTTCAACTGTTATGTTATATGGTGTCAACAGATTCGTTGTAATAGGACATTCACATATAAGTTTAACAGAGATGGGGCTTAAGCACTCGCATTTGATGTCTTTTGAGAATATTGTTTTCCAAGAATTTAGTCTTAACTTGTATATCAAGGAAGCTGTTTTTCTTGAACAAGGTGGAACATGAAAAGTATATTTCATATCATCTTTGTGAAAAAAAACTGTTTAGCACAGAGTACATTAATTCATGTAGAGATAATTGCATATCATTACAAACTGCTGAGTTTTCTCTATTTGTAGCTCCTTTCTTTTTGCTTGCCTGTCACAAATTTCATTCGGATAAATTCCGCAGTGTTAGGGATCCAAAGAAAAGATATCCCTATTCCTCTGGACACAATACAGCTTATAATGTGTTTTATTTCATATACTAAGTCTTTTCTTGTGTTACAATCCCAGCTTTTTAGACTATATAGGGCAGATTTAGAATCGACACAAATCGAAATGTTAAATATATCATAAGGTATAAGTTGAATATAATTTAGTGCCATGAGAATCGCATACGGTTCAGACGTTAATATAGAAAATCCTTTACCGAGATAAAAAGATTTCTTCACTTTGAGAAAGTAGCATTAATATGTTCCCACGGAGGTATAGTAGGTGTTACTGGTAACACTGGTATAGACTTGATATCTATTTTGCAGTGTTCTATAGCATCTTTGACATAGTTGCGTATAGGTATTAGATACGGGATTGTTTGCACCCTCTTCGGGAAATCCACATCTGTGTCTAAAAATATGTCTGTACGTACTGAATATTTGACGGACAGGCTTCAGACAATGTATTTTGCAGTTGCTAATTTACGTTGGTCAGATAAAGACAAAATACCTGCTTCTTTGTAGGCTTTTACAGTATTTGTATGAACTGGCACTCCAAGGGCTAATTTAACTGCTTTACTATCAATGCTTTGCAGTTTCTTCAGAAGAGTAGCTGGGGCAGTAAAGCAGACTTCCTGACCATAGATAAGTGTTGATCAAACTAAAGATGTACCAAGGTGCAAAAACGTTTTAATGTCCTGACTCCATGGTTGTGAGTTTATAAGTTTTAACAAGTTAAGTCTTTTTCTTACCTTATTTAATATGTTTTCAATATGAATTCTCCAAGATAATTTTGATGTAAAATGTACGCCTAAGAACTTTACACTCTGTTGATAGTTTAAAGGCGTCCCGTTTAGGGATTATTTAGGTAATGTTTTAGCACTTTCCCCATTATTGAATAGCATTAAACGTGTATTTTTTCCCCAGATAGTTCTAGGTCATTTTCTTTCGTATAGTTTGATAATTTGTCCAATTCAATCTGATAAATGTTTTGAACATAATCTGCGATTCTTTTTGGGGTACGTTTTCTGAGATTAGTGTTTATCCATATATATTAATATCATCTGCATATTGTGCCACAGTTGTGTCCTGTGAATGAGATTTTGGGAGGTCGTAAATTAACACAGTGAATCAAAAAGGGTGAAATTATCGATCCCTGAGGAAGACCCATATCTATTTTCTTAAAGGTTGAATAACTTTTACCAACTTTGGTGCAGACAAATCTTTCAGACAAATAGCTTGTAATGTACTCATAAATAAAAACTTTTATGCCAATCTGTTTTATTTTGTATAATAATCTAGCATGCCAAACACTATCGTAAGCCTTTTTACGTCAAAAAGGTTGCTAATATACTTTTTCTTCTTGAAATTTGTTTTTTAATGTTATTTGTGAGTTTAACTAAATGGTCTGTCGTACATCTACCTTTCCGAAAACCAGCTTGATGAACTGGAATTATATTCTGTTTTTCACAGTAATGAAATAGCCGATTTAAAATAATCTTTTCCATTACTTTGCAAGCTTTTGATGTTAGTACAATAGGTCTATAACTACTAATCAAGGTACGTGTTTTACCCGATTTGAGTACTGGAACCACTACTGACTGCTTCCAGATAGTAGGAAGAGATCCATTAAACCAACATTTTTGGTAAATTTTTTGTAGTAAATTTTCCACGGTTCAGGTAAATGATTAAGTAGTTTGTAAGAAATTCCATCTATACCCACTGCACTAGAGTTATTTGCAAACGACTGTAAAACATCTAGGAATTCATTATATTGAATTGGAGCATTTATGTACTGAGAATGATTAGAAACTGGATCTTGATATGGCTGCTTTGACTTCTTCTTGTTTTCTTAAGGTTTATGTTTGGTAAACTAAGACTTGATTTGAAACTACTTTCTGCAAACAAATTAACAAAGGCCTCCGCTTTATCTACTGCACTAGGAAATGTGTTGCCTTCTACTGCTATCGGATACACTTGTAATTAGTATCCATTTTTGAATTCTGATATTTTGTTTTCTCTCCAAATTTTGTCCGGGTTTGACGCCTTGTTCTGGTCATTCTGATGTTTAAATTTTGTCCAGTTTTCACAGCAACACATTGTCGGAGCTCAGTTATGTTTGGCTTTATCGGTCGCAATCTTGGCCGGAACCGACAGCCAAGGGGGTAACGGTGTGATGTGATTAACCCTTTCGCTGCTGGTGATCACGGATTTCGCGTCTGAAACGACTGCACACTGTCCAACATTCGCCTGAAGAACATGGGACCAAAAATGGGCGTAGAGAACATAGGATAAACAAGAGACATAAATAAAGCTAGCCACCTGCAAGAGGCATAAACCCTCATGAGCCCCCGCTATCGCGGGGGCTCATGAGGATTTATGCCTCTTGCAGGTGGCTAGCTTTCGCCTTGGTCCGGCAGTTAAGGGGTTAAATGTTTTATTTTTTGTTACCTACCTCGTTGTAGCAGACAAGATGTAAACCCGAAGGTCAGGTCATCTGTATTTTCTCTTCGTTCAAAACCACGCTGCGGCCGTTCCCCCGCATTCTGCATTCGTCACTGAATCATCTACTTGTTCGATCTCTTTTGAACAAGACACACTCAGTGTACTTATTCCATATTTCAGTGGTAAACCCACCTTGCACACACACACACACACACAACACATGTGCAAAGTACTAAACTAGATCGACGTGAGTTGTATGCTAAAGCTAAGCACTGCTACCGCCAAACTATCGCATTTTCAATCATATGCCGAACGCAATGTATACGCGAAAAGCAGTTCACGGGTTGACCATGACAGCTCAAGGTTAGTGTCTGATTAGCTTGGCGCCTGGGATGGCGCCAAGCTGATCAAATGCTACCCTTGAGCTGTCATGGTCTATTCATCTCCCGCTGATGGCGCGGGAAGTATAACAGTTTTAATTGACTCTGAGCGAACAGCTGTTACCTTGTACATTGACGAGCACAAAAAATGCAACACATTTCGAGTCATGGGAAACACGTCAATGTTTCCGATGACTCGAATATCGTCACATTTCTTTTGCTCGTCAGTATAGAAATTATAGCGAGTTACTTCGAAGGGTTCAATTATTATACACAACAACAACAACTCATGCTATTACTAATATTACTTTAGCATTATTCATACACAGAGTTATGTTTTTCGCGTAAGATGGCTTTTCGCAATAAAGCGCTCATGGCCTTGTTTTGTCTTGTGTCGTCCCTGCAGCTAGTGTGGTAAAGTTCCACAGATTCATCGATTTTTACACCGGCGTTGGTTACACCTAAACACATCCGGTTTTACACCATTCTGACACTCGCAAAAGCTGGCACGTCAGTGACAACAACAAAACTGTCACGATAGCCAGACAGTGACGAGCATTGACGAGCATTTGCTCACCTTTGCTGTTGTTTCCAGTTCACGATTCAAATAGACAGGCTAAATTAGGCTGACTTTAACTCATTCAGCCCGACGGCCGTATTTCCCAAATTTTGGAGGCGTCATCTAATGACTATGCATTAGTTGCAGGAGATGGATCGACCATATAATTCAAGGGCAGTACCAGATTAGCTCGGCGCCGACAGGCGCCAAGCTAATCTGGCACTACCCTTGAGTTATCATGGTCGATCCATCTCCTGCTGTAGTGCGTCAGGGCTGAATGGATTAAGTTAATCAAGATCAAAAAGGTAACTACAGAAAAGCTTGTAAAATGCAAATAAATAACAGTAAATAAATAAGAAATAAATAATAAATAAATAAATAAATACATTTTTAAAGAAGAAAAAAAGACGAAAGAAAAACTCTTTTAACCCTTTCGCTGCCACTGATCGCGAATCCCGCGTCTGAAACGATGGCGCAGTGACTGACATTTGCGTAAATAACACAATTTTAAATGGGACAAAAATAGGCATAAAGAACATAAAACTAACAAGTGACATATCCTCATGAGCCCCTGTGACTGCGGTTTATGTGTCTTGCAGATGGGTAGCTTTCGCCTTGCCCAGGCAGTTAAGGGGTTAAAAGACGTCTTTCAAAAGCATTTCCTCTCATTCTTGATTATTCAGGTCTTAACTGATACTGCTGTCATCATATTTTACGTTCACACACATTGTTTTACGCCACTTTACCTGTGAAGTCAAATTTTGACGTGTCGCAGCTGCCTTGGTCCTTATCAGTGCCGTTAAATCAATGGCACGCTAATAAATGAGCAATGATTAAGACAACATTAATGTTGTGATTTCGTGAGATTCGTGCATGTGCATATGGTGCATGCATGTAAAAAATAAGCTATGTATATATGTACAAGATATATTGAGAGTTCAAAATCATCACAATCAACCTATGTCAGTAACAGATGACAGATGTGCGCTGTTTTGTCGCTTAGCCTGACACTTTTTAACTCATTCTGCCCGCGACACACCACAGCAAGATATGGCTCGACCATGATAGTTCAAGGGTGGTGGCAGAATAGCTTGGCGCCTATAGGCGCCAAGCTATTCTGCCACCACCCTTGAACTATCAAGGTCGAGCTGTCTCCTGAATTGTAATGCATTCCTCAGAGGATAACTCCAAAATGTGGGTATTTCGTATCTCGGGCACAATGAGTTAATGTGTCTGTTTCTGATTTTCAAATCATTCTAGTCATTTAATCATTTTGGTTTACTGGAAATAAAAATCCAGTTGATCTACAACAAACCAGAAACAAGTACCTACACACTACCTCTAGAATGCTCATTCATTCTCCTTTTTTCCCCCACTTTCTCGTTTTCCCAGGATGGAGGTGGTATAGGGATTGGGTGGTGATCTTTCTTCAGACGGTGTTTGCAAGCGTGATACCTTTGACTGAAAAGCGGTGTTCATACATACAACTGTATCGGCCAATATTTATTCCCTTTTCATCCAAGCTTATCGAAAACTTCTGGCGCCGTTGCACACTTTCACAGTTCAGGCAACAAGCTGTGAAACATATACTAGTGTACGATCAAAGACAAGAGAGAAGTCAGGAATAGAAAATGTGTGTGGTGTTCTGGGATTTTGATCTGTACGGCTCGCAGGTCCAAACTCACAGGTGAAATGGTAGAAAGGGAACATACAGTGATATCTTTTGTGTAAATTAAGAGGTTCTCTTCCTTTTCTGACATTCTGATTTTAATTTCTTTTAACGATTATATTCATTCAATCGTTTCTTCGTTAATTCATACCTTCGTTTCTTTGTTCATACATTTGTTTGTTCGTTCGTTCATGCGTCCCTCCGTTCAATTATCCACTCACTCCATCCAGAAATTTCCTCTTTCCATTCTGTTACGATTGCCTCTGTGTGTGTGTGTGTGTGTGTGTGTGTGTGTGTGTGTGTGTGTGTGTGTGTGTGTGTGTGTGCGTGCGTGCGTGCGTGCGTGCGTGTGTGTGTGTGTGTGTGTGTGTGTGTGTGTGTGTGTGTGAGAGAGAGAGAGAGAGAGAGAGAGAGAGAGAGAGAGAGAGAGAGAGAGAGAGAGAGAGAGAGAGAGAGCAGGGCCCTTTCGCTGTTGTCCCTAGGGACTATAAGAGGACTTCCTACGACAGCAAGATTGTCCTTTCCCAAAATGTCAACATCACTGCACGCTTTCTTCCGTTTGCAAGAGGCATAGATTCTCATGAGCGCCTGCATGAGCAGGGGCTCATGAGAATAAATGTTTCTTGCTCACATTGCTCTGGATCATTTATATGCACATCTAAGCAAATGCAAAGGGATGTAAAGACATGTAAGAGAAAATGTCAAATCTCACGTATGGCGTTAAACACCCTACAACATTTCAACTCTTCACTTCCTCGGTATTTCTGCAGGCGCCACAAAATATACAGTTCGTTTTGGCGTTTCCGTCAGCGGCAGTGTCCCATTTCGGAGTTCTCCTTTCACAAAGAAACTACAAAATGTCACCACCAAAACGCGCGTCCTTGCTGCATACATCTCAGCGCCATCTGTTGGAGATATATCGACCCGCGACTGCTTGAAGGCAGCGACCGATTATCTTTTTCTTTTGAAAGACGCCGCCGCCCAAGGCGGTACCCTAGAGCTTTCACGATCGATCATATTCCTGCAACTGGAACGAAGCAAACCTCTTGCACAGCAGCCGATTTCATTGTGATGCATACAATTGTCTGTGGTACTTGAAGGGGTAATGCACATGCGCAACGCAAAGACCCGCGGCTCGAAAACAAATCAAACGCCTTTTTGTGTGTGAATGTGATTATTTTTCCCGCTGACATTTTCTGGGGATATAGATAATCAGAAGGATATCACGGCACACCCAAAAAATGCTGCAGTGGAACAAGGCGTACGACACACACATTTGGGATGCACATTCTATTATCATTACATAACAGGTCAGCTTCAGCATTATGCGCTCCAGTGTGCCGCGGTATACCGCAGTATAACGCGCACAGATCACTGTCTCCTACGACGATGCCCGGAGAGCAAAAGGTCCTCTGGCCGACCTCAGCCTTAGCTGGCCCGCGCACGGATGTGCGCGGGCCAGCTAAGGCTGAGGTCGGCCAGAGGACCTTTTGCTGATCAAGTGTTTTTCTGCAAAAGTCTATGTAAATTGAACGCAATGCAATAAGGCGATCGCGAATAACGCATTCTGACTTCATGACTCACGGATACCGCGATATACTGAGACTGACTTGTATGATTATGATCATGATTATGATTATGATGATGATGACGACGACGATGATGATGATGATACTGATGATAATGATGATACTGATGATGATGATAATTTAAAAAAATAAAAACGATGGGTCATGTGTGCCGACGGCGGAATCTCAAATGTCTTCTTTTTAATAAATGGGTTTCTGGCAAGAGAAAAAACGTTAAACGTTTAGGGCTTAACGTCTTTTGTCCACCACAAAGGTGATTTCAAAGACGGGCACCGAAATAGGGTCTGAACAAATTTCGACTAGACGCGAACCCGGGACCTTTCGGATGAGAATCGAACGCTCTACCACCGAGCCACCCAGCTCCCGCTTGTGGCAAGAGAGGTTCTGCGAGCATGACACATTTTAAAGGGACATTGGCGTAACGCCCCCCCCCCCACCTCCCCACTATTATTTTCTAATATGCCGCGATTCCAGAAAAAGCAAATACTAAATGACTTACATGCACCGTCGCCTTTCCGAAACGTATAAGCATGTTTTCTCATTTGTAAACTCAAAACAACAGTTAAACATAAAATACACAGCACTACATAGCGTTGTAGCTGGAATTTATTAATAAATCAAGGATAGTGCCTGATGAGATTGGCGCATTGCGCCAAGCTCATCCGGCATTACCCTTGAGCCTTGAGTTGTCTCGATTGAAACATCTACAGTTTGCTAACGACAAACATTACGTTGGATTTGTCAATTTAGCCTAGTGACTAGGTACGTATTGACACAAATCCTAATGACTAACATAGACATGGAGAATTTACATTGCAAACGGAATTTACACTGCAAACGGACGCTGTCTCAACTCAGTCTGTGTTTGTTTTTCTACAGAATACTGGAACTGTTTTTTTTTTAACTCATTCTACGCCAACACCGAAATCCCCAAATTTTGCCGTTGTCCTCTTAATTTGCACTCTAGTGCAGGACACAGATCGACCATGATAGTTCAAGGATGATGCCAGAATAGCTTGGCGCCCCTAGGCACAATACCGACATGATGGTTGAGATTTTTGTGAAGAAGCACACTTGACGTAGCCTTCTTTAAGTCATTCTACCCCAACACCGAAATCCCCAAATTTTGCCGTTGTCCTCACGGCTCTGAAGACTGCACTCTAGTGCAGGACACAGATCGACTATGACAGTTCAAGGGTGATGCCAGAATAGCTTGGCGCCTATGGGCGCCAAGCTATTCTGGCATCACCCTTGAACTATCATGGTCGATCCTTATCTTGCTGTGGTGTGTCTGGGGTAGAAGGAGTTAAATGATGTGCGTTATTATTAACTTTGCGACTTTTAGTTTGTTTCGGATAAGTGGACATCTTATCAGTCCGGCAGACCGCCTGGACGTTAAATGTCGCTTCCATAGGTACGGACCCTAGATATCGCTTGCACTAACTAGAAATATTGATTTGTGACCTGGTAGGAACGAAAATGTGTGTTGGTCATCACGGCCGCTTAAACCCGTAACAGTTTTCAGGGATAAGAAATAGTACCGAGATCTGGACACAACTTTCGACCAGGTTTCCTCGGTTACTGAGAAATCACCTTTTGCCCTTTTTTTCCCATCGGTCGCCTATCTTAACCCTTTGGCTTCGGTAGGAATCATCGCAACAAAAAGCGCTACCGACAGCCAGAAGGTTAGTGTTAAACGTGAAACGCTAATGGCTAACTAACTTTGTTACCGTCAGCGTTGCCTCAGTCTCTTTTATTGTTTGCTTTAAAAACGTGGAGGTCATTGGAATGAACGATCGCAGGGTCCCAGGTGGCACGAACAGTAGCGGCTGGAAGTATAGAAACTAGAATGGCCTTGATAGAGTGGACCCTCGGGATCACAGATTAATTAGTTATTGACTCGTTGAACTTCATCCCTTCCGATGAAGGGACCGAACAGTGGGCATTCAGTATTAACAAAAGCCAGAGGGGAAAACGTGATTAATTAAAGAAGGCTACGTCAAGTGTGCTTCTTCACAAAAATCTCAACCATCATGTCGGTATTGCTTTTTGTTGAGATGATTCCTGCAGGAATCACTTCTACAAAATGATGCTAACGACAACCAAGGGATTAAAGGGTCTGCACTTTTCGCCATCTCGCTTACTTAACCCATTGGCTGTTGGTGGCGTTTTTTTGTCGCGATGTTTCCTGCAGGAATCATCGCGACAAAAACCGCCATCGACACCCGAAGGGTTAAATGGTCTTTTGTGTGCGCAGGTTTGAGCCGCTGTTGGAGACGAGTCATCGATGATAGTTCAAGCGCAGTGCATGGTTAGCTTGAGCCTTTGAAAGCAGAAAACTAAACTGGGATGCTGCTTGAACGATCATGGTCAGTCCATATGTCCTGGAGCTGTCATGGGCCGGATTAGTCTAGCACATTTGGCGATGGAAATAAAAAAATTCCAGCCTCCCGGATACCATGCATAAAGAGAAAGACTATTGTGGTTCAAACTCGGTGAACTCAGTAAAACTAGCGGATCGCCATCGAGCCAAGGGCGGGCGCAATCTGTTCACTTTTTGACCAGCGGCCGAGCCGCCTCCTCCCAAACGTGAGCTCATGCATAGCAGTTCTCTCCTGTCTCGCTCTGTCTCAGTGTCTGTCTGCCTGTCTGTCTGTCTGATTGGGATGTTATGTCCCTACTCTCTCTGCGATTGTGTGTGTGTGTGTGTGTGTGTGTGTGTAGAGAGAGAGAGAGAGAGAGAGAGAGAGAGAGAGAGAGAGAGAGAGAGAGAGAGAGACAGAGACGGAGAGAGAGAGAGAGAGAGAGAGAGAGAGAGAGAGAGTAGAGAGAGAGAGAGTGAGAGAGTGAGAGAGAGTGTGTGTGTGTGTGTGTGTGTGTGTGTGTGTGTGTGTGTGTGTGTGTGTGCGTGCGTACTTGCGCGTGGGCTGGTATTTATGTGTGAGTGCGCGTGCATATGTGTGCGCGTGCGAGTGTACTTTAGTGCATAATATGTGAGTGTTTGGGTATGATGTGCCAGTGTTTTGGATGTAGAGGTAGGGATAACTGAACTGAGGTGAAATATGTTGATGTGAGCCTGGCCCGGCACACCATGAAACCCGTACAACACTCCTCTTTACTGACGGACGCACAGTATAACACTGGAGATTCAAACTCCCCTACAAAAACCAAAGCCGAGGTCAGAAACCACGAAGAATGCAAAGCCAGCTGATTCAGAGTCTCTCGGATGCGCAGACAGCCCGGCGCATGCGCAAAACGCTCGGCATCCGGGTACCATGTGCGCGCTATTAGCACTTAGCGGGGAACCAAACCTTCTCCCATCTGCAAGCAGCATAGATGTTCATGAGCCCCTGCGGCAGCAGGGGTTACCGCTTGCTGTTTATCCTTCATTTTACGCTTCACGGTTCTCCTCAATTCCATTACTTAAATCTGTGTCCGCTCACAAGGAGGATGTCTTCGGGGTTTGACGTGTAGCTGAATCAGGTTCAACAGACGCACGCAATGTTGAACACCCCACCCTTTATACCGATCAGATACAAAAATACAACGCCAGCAATTCCTGCTTTCAGCGTTTGCTTTGAGTTATCCTGTCTTCGCTTTGACCTATTACCCCAGGTATGCGAGCGTGTGTGTGTGCTGGTTGGGGTGGTACGTTCTATGGAAATCACAAGTAAAAATGTATTGCAGTCGAGTTCGGCGCGTAAGTCACACGGTCAGATATAACAGAAAATCAGAATTAATAAAGCCTTTTTTCTGAGGTCTCAACCCACTCCTAGGTGGTCGAGACCTCAATAAAATATTTTTGTTATATAGTAGTTAAAGTTGTGAACAAAAAAGTCTGAGTTCCTTAGCATGTGGTGGTATCGAGGTTTATTGTATCACTTAAACCCGGTCCTGTTAAACGTTTTCAACTCATTCAGCCCGACGGCCGTATTTCCCAAATTTGGAGGCGTCATCTAATGATTATGTACCAGTTGTAGGAGATGGATCGACCATGAATGATAATTCAAGGGCAGTGCCAGATTAGCTTGGCGCCGACAGGCGCCAAGCTCAGTAATCATGGCACTACCCTTGAATTATCATGGTCGATCCATCTCCTGCTGTAGTGCGTCAGGGCTGAATGGGTTAAACTGAATAAATTTAGTTTTCAAAATGTCTCGGAACCCCAACAGACCTTTAGATTACACGAGTACCAATTCAGTGTGTCTCGTTTAACTACTTCACTGCCAAAAGACGCAGATTCAGTTGTATTCAGTTCTGAAAACTGAGTTAATTCAACGCTAAAGAGTTCCAGCCGTCCCAAGAACATGGATACGATCGATCGTCAGCACTTCAGTATCAAAACAATGAGAAAGTCGACACAACACGGGCAAAATTACAATAGTATACGGCAAAACGCTCAGGACATTGGTCCGTGAATTTGGACCTTGCTGCTTGGAGTATAGGCGTACTTGTCTGTGATTCTTGTTTCTTACGGTTTGACATCAGCAAGGCCCAAAAGCACAGATCAGCCTACCTTTTTTTCAGTCTCCTCGATTTTTTTTTTTTTTTTTTTTGAGTCATGCGAGACAGATTTTTTCCCCCCGTCAGTCTATCAATGATTTGTCCGGCTAACCGCTTCACTGCCGAACACCACCCAATTTCGAGAGGCAACCCAGGAAGCAAAAGTCTTGGGGCCGACATCGGCCGCAGTAGGCCCGCGCACGGCTGTGCGCGGGCCCACTGCGGCTGATATCGGCCAGTGTGTCTTTTGCTTACTGGTAAAGAATCTCATGAGCGCTCCTCTTCCATTTATGAGTTGTTGTTTCCCCTCTCTTTATTCTGATCCGCGTTCGTTGGATTTATGGCATAAGTTATTCTGAGTTCCGCTTTCCCTGCTTTAACTCTTTGCCTACTAATAATAATGATAATGATGATGATAATAATAATAAAGAGCATTTATGCCCAGCGGTAAATCCCCAGAGGCTTTGAGCTCCTTTACAAGACGTTAAACTGAAATATACACATGTACACAAAACCACGGACAAACCCTTCCACGAATTAAGCTACACACACATTCGCACATAATGAAGCGTGAAACCATCGCCAAATCAAAGGTATTTTGATTATCCTGAAGTGCCACCACGATGGTGCTACACAGTCGGCAGAGGGAAGACGGCGTACGATCAAAGCATCCATGATGGTGCTAAACGGTCGGCAGTTAATTTTTCTTTATTATTTAACCTGCCACTGAGTAGTCATTTGTTAAGAGTTCATTTCTGGATCAGGTGCGCATGCTAAGTCTGCCAAGTAACGTCTTGTAATGACACAGTCAGCGCTAAGAATATCACAGCACGCCCACTGCATGATAACCTTGGCAGCGTGGATCTCTCCGCCTCAGTGTAGTGTCCTAGTGGATGTAAACTCGCGGCGGCTGAAGTCGTCATCCGTTGGCAAAGAGCTAGCAGGCACAACTTTTGCGTCCACTGGTAGTGAAGGGAGCAACCACCACAACTCGCAGAAAAACCAAAACAAGAACATGTACTCGATTGTGATTTTGACCTCACGGGCATGGCGCCGTCGAAGTAAAAATAAATCATGGACCAGCTCACAGTTTATGCATTCAGTCCATTCAGCGCTTTTCCTCAGAGAATTTGGATCTGAGGAAGGACATGCTGACAAATACTTAACTCATTCGAGACGTGCCGCCTCCGGATACGCGGCCTTAAGCCGCGTATCCGGAGGCGGCACGTCTCGAATGAGTTAAGCACTTCCCTGCCACTGGACTCATATTTTATTTCTGAAATCGTGGTTCACTCAAGAGCCAGACGCCACAACCGTCCAAGGAACATAGATACAAATTGGTCTAAGCAAGAGACATAAATCATCATGAGCCCATGCGACTGCGGGGCCTCATGAGGATCTATATGTCTTGCAGTTGTATCGTGTTCCCTTCAGTGTCTGACTCTTCCTACGAGAATTTGGATCTGAGGAAAATCGGGAAATGTCGGCATCCACTCAGAGTCTCCAGAGTTTGGGGGTATTTGTGGTGGTGGGTGTAACTTTAGCAGCAAAGATTTGTCAGGATTGTATGGCATGGTCTTCCTGATCTGAAAGGACCTCCTGCTAGTGGTTTCCCTGCTGGTAGACGCCTATTTTATTTCTGAAATCTTGTTTCATTCAACGACCAAACTTCACAGCCGTCCAAGGGATAAGCAGAAAAGGCCTCAGCAAGAGACATAGATCTTCATAAGCCCCCGCGACTGCGGGGGCTCATGAGGATCTAGGTCTCTTGAAGCTGGATCGTGTTCCATTCAGTTTATTCTCAGTGTTTAAAGCACGCGCGCCGTATACCGCATAATAGGCGATTATAGCGTTTCCTTGGTCATCGGTGGCGGCCGAGAAGAGGCCGTGGTTAAATTCAGTAACGTACACAATACCTGAAATCATACGAATTCAGTGTAGCTCAATTTAGTGTTGTAATATTTCAGATGACTCTAGCAAAAAAACCAAATCGTACAACAGTTTTAAAACTTTTTTTTTTTTAATTTTAATTTTTATTTTTTTAAATTGAAAAGGATGATTAATGCACAATACATGTGAGAAAGTATGCCTAGGAGGTCACCGAAATCTTGTAGAGAATGTGCCTCTCAAGAATCCCACGATTGCGTGATCAATCAGTCAGGAACCCAGTTCTCTCCATTCCCAAAAGGTATAGATTATCATGAGATTCTGCTGTCGCATGAGCTCATGAGAATCTATTCCTTTTGCGATCAGATTCTGGTCCCCTGGAATCCTCAGATAAAGGATGTCACCTATATTTCAATCTACCCGGCAGTGTGTGGGTGTTGGGCAGGGCCGCGTTCCATGAAATTCTCTCGGAACGAGGCTCACGCGCACCGGAACTGTAGTTCCGGTGAAACAGGGCATTCTTCACGGGCATTGGTGGAAGCAGATGGCTCTCATTTCTGTGTCTTTTCCGCTGAGCTTTGAGAAAAGATGTCCTACACCCACTAGAAAAACGCTACATGACGCATTGCGCATAGGTAATACGAACCGTACTGTTTGTGTACGGCAAAACAGAAATATAGGATAGAATAATGGCCCCCAGGTAAGTCATGGCATACATATGTTTATTAACTGGCTAACACTCCGTGCATCCAAAGGCAAAGTTCTTTTTTGTGGTGGCTTTATCTGAAAGGAGACCTGTAAAAGATTGTTATCTAAGGAATGCTTTCATTATGAAAATGTGTTAAACATATGCAAAGATTATTTCCTAATTCATTAAACAAATAAGAAACAAAAACAAACAACCCCCGAATGAAACGAATACCCACCCAACTACCTCTCCATCACCCCCCCCCCCAAAGAAAAATAAATAAAGCAAACAAATAAAAAAATAAAGAAAACAAGGAAACAAACAAACGAACAAACACACACACACACACATACACAGACACAATACACACACACACACATTACACACTCACACACACACACACAATACACACACAGACACTACACACACACACACACACACACACACACACACACACACACACACACACACACACACACACACACACACAGTACACACACAATACACACACACACGACACACACACACACACACACACACACACACACACACACACACACATTCAAAAGACAATGCAGGGAACAGATTTGGCAGTGACACCCTTATCGCAAATGTGCACATTTCAAAGGTCCTGTGAATATGCCAACGAAAGCCGAAGTCGACCAGAGAACTTCTTTCTTTTGATGATTAAAATTATCTGACACGACAATTTAGCGCTCGCTAATGTGCGGAGAGAAAAAAAGAAATCGTGTTGATTTTAAAACATATGCAAAGCACTTAACTCGGGCGTATTTCTTGCCTGCATTTTCTCGTAATGATAAAAAATTCACGGAGGCAGATGTGTGTATTAGTTGTGATTTTGGACCTTACGACTCAAAGCAGTAAGGTCCAATATCACAGACCAACACAAGCATAGGCCTATACATTCTTTTCTTTTAATCATCCAAAAGTGTTTGCTCGCAAGGCATGTATTCCATGTATCACAATCGTGCTAATGTGCATTCATTCATCGACGGGTGGGTGGCCAACATCCAGTACGCAAAAAGTCTTCGGGCCGACGGCAGTCGCGGTTCCCCCGCGCACAGGTACCGCGACCACTGGTCGGCCCGTTGACCTTTAGCTCACCGGGTAATTTGAGTGCTTCTTGAGGAATGATTGCGTTTTAATGTGACTCATTTATTGCCCCATGCCAGGACTGAAGGTATGCCTAAACATGCCAGCATGCCACCTATTCACTGAAAAAGTTCACATGCATTCAGAGAAAATGTTCCCTGTCTACAAGCAGAAAAAAATAAATACGGGGGAAAAATGTTAGCCGTCAATGGCCTTTAGGTCGTTACCGCGTTCGTCGTTAGGGCTACGATTGAAATTTGAAAGCTTTGTGACCTTTTTTGCAGTACACTTGCACTAATCTAAACAGGTATATTCACGTAAAAAAATAAACTACAAATATTAGTGAAAGACATTTTGTAAAATAAATGAAAGATTTTCCTGTTTAAAATGAAAATCTGCAGTTGTTTGTTCGTTTGTTTGTTGTTGTTTTTCTGGTTGGTCGGTTGTTTTGTTCGTTCATTACTTCGTACGCTCATAAGCTTGTTTGTGCCTGCACTGTCTAATTCTGACGCCCTTTGCAGACTCGTTAGCGTCACTCATCAGCGTTTTATGACACTACTTGCCGTTTGAATGACAGAAAGAATCTGACAGTGTCAAGCGAGGGCGCTAAACCATACCTGTGCACCCCATCTTCCCACGTATCCATGTCTGCCAAACAGTGGCAAAAGCCAGCATATCATGTTTTGTGAAAAGCGACATTGTCAATGTATTACGTTGAAAATCTCACTTATCACAGAAACGGACATGCTAACTTTTTGCCGGCCATTGCAGGGCCGAATTCCCTGACGCCCTCTCTAGGCCGTAGGAACTCAGAAACCTATCCAGACCACCAAAGGGTTCTGGGTTCTGGCTGTCATGAGAGTCCATGCCGTGCCTCTGCAGGTGTTCGCAATCATTGTGCTTCCATCGGCAAAAAAATCTCACGGCATCAAACGTGCCATCCTACGTGTGCTGGCCTGTGATTTTGGACTTTACGACCTTTGGCCGTAAGGTCCAAAATCACAGACCTGCACACGAATCGTGAGACTATTGTCTGCGCCGCTGTGTTGTGTTCTCGGAGATGCGTTCAATCAAAAGTGGATATTGTGCTTGGCTGACGCTTCTGCCACTTTTCCGCCTATCCTTCGAAAGCCCTGTGGCATAAAAAGGAGGCTTGATATTTTCTTTCTGTCTCCATGTCCTCTTCTCTCGCAAGAGTCAATACTCTGCAAGGAGCATAGAATTTCGTGAGCCCCCCCCCCCCCCCTCCCCCCACTCCCGCTCATACAGACTTATGCTTCTTTGAATGTCAGTTTACATCAGCGTTGCTCATGTCGAGGGTGTATCTGGAGTCTGGCCTACAAAGGTCACGAATATCAATGTAGGCCTGTGTGGGTATATGCATGCAGACGATCTTGTTGGTGGTTTTTGCAGACGTCGACCAAACCTCAGTAATTGACACGCTTCGTTTGATAAGCGTGGGTAGTTTAACCCCTCCACGTAGATGGCGTTTCTGGAATCTCCGTAAATTCATTGCAGAAGAGAGCCCCAGCTGTCACGTGGATTCAAAGTGGCGTCAGAAAGAGGCATAGATCCTGATGAGCCCCCGCAAAGCGGGGGCTCAGCAGGATCTATGCCTCTTGCAGCTGGACGGAGTTCTCTGTATCTCGGTAGTGAAGGGATTAAATGCTGCATCATCTTGCCGGCAGCGTGCTGGTCTGTGATTTGGGACCGAAAGGCTGGTAATTATTTTCCTTACGAGCAGATAGAATAGACCTTGCTGACTCGCGAGGTGACATGATGTGTTTCTTGTAGCTTCTGAAAATACAGCATCATCAGACGTTACCGAACTGAGGAAGTGCGTGTTGTTGTTGTGAAATTTGATTCGATAACAACCTGCACGTCAAGTGGCTGAATGAGCATGTTATTGTTCACCTTGACAGCCGAGAAAAAATTGAACGCCACCCGACTGCAAAAGGCATAGATCCTCCTGAGCCCCCGCAACTGCGGGGGCTCAGGAGGATCTATGCCTCTTGCTGACGCCGCTTTGAGTCTATGTTCCTGAAAGAGCCTGGCATGGGGCTCGTGAACAAAGATCCCAGAAACACAGTCTGCGTCAGGCTGGGTGATGTGAAGAGGTTGATTCATGGGGTGGTCTTCCTCTCGATCACAATGTTGTCCATACTGCGAGCCCTGTGTTGAAGATAAATATCACCGTTACATGAGCTGCAGTTGTGGTCGTGGGCCGCATAGTTTGGACTGAGCGCAGTGCCGAGCCTGTGGGCCGCCAGGCTGAGTCTCTCAGGGTTTTGAGGAAGGTGGCATTGCTGCAGTACGTGTTTTGGGATGGTCTGAAATCTCTATCAGCGATGCAGTGCAGTTTCACCCTGGTGACGGAGTAACTTGGGACAAAAAATGACCAAGACCTCGCTTTGTCTGGTTGTGCGTGCTGGTCTGTGAATCTGGACCTTACGGCGGCAAGCCGTAAGGTCCAGAATCACAGATCAGCACACGTGTCATCATAATGTGTCGCTGCTGTCGTATGGTGCGTGAATGATCATCCTTCACGCAGGTACAAAACGCTTACATTGACGGCAATCTACAGGATGAAAAAAAAAAAAAAAAAGAAAAAAAAAAAGTAAGTTGATCAGGGACGCACCAGACGAAAAACAGTAATCTGTGTGCTGGTCTGTGATTTTGGACCTTGAAGCCGTAAGGTCCAAAATCACACACCAGCACAGATTTACACACAAGATGGATTCAATTTTTCCCGCTGAGTCCGTCTTTGGCCCAGACGAATGGTCAGTACCCCGCCTGGCGTCAGTGACAGATCTTTTCTCAGTGTCAGGGACTCGAGACCGTGTTCTGGTGTCTGAGTTTGGACCTGCGGTCTAGAGCCTTAAGGTTCAGAATTACAAATTAGGACACATGTTAGGTGTAGCCTTTTATGGATATTACATGTTTCGGAAGAACACGAAGGAAAAAGAAGTCGCGAGAGTTAGCGAAATCGCTTTTTCCTATCAAACCATGAAAGAATACTTCAATCTTTTTGTACTGATCCGTGATTTTGGTTTTTACTACGCAAAAGCACACACACGCACACACACCGAAAAACAAAACACCCGCGTCTCAAAGATGCATAGTGCCTGTTACACAACAAAGAAAATATACGAGTGATCTAGAAATTAAGACCACGAATTTGCAAACATGTAAGAGGGGGAATTTGTCCCTCCTTTAGTGAACCGGTGTAACACGCAAAATTGATTCTCATGCTAGATCGACACGAGGTTACTATGGGGCACGTCAAAACGAACCCATGTCGATCTAGCGTGAGAGTTAATTGGTGTGTTATTCTTCCAATGGAAACGTCCCACACCAAAATTACCCTGGGTAGGTCTTGCGTACGCTAAAGTGATTGGGTCGATTTTGCGTGGGAGCCCTTCTGGTGTTTTACACCTGGAGAGTTGCGGGGAATAGGAACAGGGAGGGGCTCACGAGCCAAAATGTGTCCCCACTCTTATTCGCACGCGCCGCGGCGGACTTCAAAGAAAAAGGAAAGGCCTAGTTTTTTTCTTTCTTTCCCACCGCTTTTCAAGTAACTCATTCTTCCCACGACACATCACAGCAAGATATGGCTCGACCATTCTGCCCGCGACACACCACAGCAAGATATGGCTCGACCATAATAGCTCAAGGGTGGTGGCAGAATAGCTTAACGCCTATAGGCGCCAAGCTATTCTGCCACCATCCTTGAACTATCATGGTCAATCTGTCTCCTGAATTGTAATGCATTCCTCGGAGGATAACTCCGAAATGTGGGTATTTCGTAGCTAAAGCACAATGAGGTAATACTGCGACTGTTTTAGAACGCGGCTCCTGTATGTTGTATTTTTTTTAGAAACTGATGAACTTATTTGCAGGCGACATAGCTCCTCGTGTGCCCTGCAACTGCGGAGGGTTCGTTATGAATATATTTGCCTTTTGCTAAATCAGTGTATATCTATACTTCTCAGGAATGGACGTTATCCAGCACCCAGTCAATGATAACAAAGTCACTTCCCAATGCGCAAAAGGGCATCGGGCCGACGTCGGCCCGCGCACGCGCGGGCCAACGGCGGCTGACGTAGGCCCGAAGGCTCTTGCGCATTGGGTTGTTCTCCCGTTTTCTGTCCATCAAAATTCCTTTCAATATGAAAGACGATGGCTTAGCGAAAAAGGTTGATTTGCAAATTGAAAAGTGTGTCCATGTCCAGGAGACGTGTTAAACGATAGTGTGCGTCTCGTCGAATGATATGTAAAACAGTCTGATGAGCGACCTTATTTCAATGCTTTTAGTTTAATAAGAACATCTTACATCTTTCGGCAATTATAATAGCGAGGATAAAAGCGGAACGACAATTTGCGTCCATAATTCCCTACATTAATAAAGTCAGAGTGACCTGATTTTATACATATTTCAAAGTGAATTTAAAAAGCTTTTGACGTGCATACATTTAGATAATTGATTTTCTATTACCACCCACAATGTAATGTATTTTAATGTATGTGCATACATTTAGTTAATGTACTTCATAGTACCAATAACAATGCGACGGATTTTTAATTTGATGTGCGTGTTTTCCTGCTTGTCTGCGTTCTCGCGCGTGTGGGCCATTTGACTCGGTGTGTCCTGACAGACGACTGTCCAATGCTGAGCAACTTTGATCAGTTCAAGTTCGTGTCTGCTATTATAATGCTGTCAAAGGAGGTCTCACCTTAATGTAAACTGAATGAAAACCCGATAAATGCAAAGCGCCACATGTGGGCTCTTTGCCTGACGCCGTTACAACACTCTTTAACATCACACTCAGCGAACAACTCTGATATGCAGTTGGTACAGATCTCCATGTGGCCCCCCAGATCGCGGTGAGTCATGAACTATATGCCAAGTACTAGCCGAATTTACATCTTTTTTTCACCCAAACGATTGCAAACGAAGGCACTCCGCAGGTCCACACTCCTATAAGTTAGTATACTTGCTTTGAATTGTCAAAGGCACTTCAAAGCCGTGTAAGTCGTGACAGAAAATTTCAAGTTCAGTCAAATGTAAGGGGCGTTTCGTTGAAGAGGCCTGTAAATGTATTCTTAGATGAGACAGTGTCAAACAGACGTGACCACAGTCAACATGTATATACTGACAAGCAAAAGAAAGACGACATCATTTGAGTTATTGGAAACACTTAAGTGTTTCCGATGACTCAAATGATGTCGTATTTCTTTTGCTCGACGGTATACGTGCATGCACAAAACACAATGAAAGAAAACACAATAAATAAAACTGAAAAGTTTGGAAAGTGAAGTTGTATCCCTTTCTGCGACAATCTCGTCTTTTCTCGAGTGCGTGGCAGAGCGTCGATCTTGCCGGTCGCCAAGACCACGGGAGAGGTTGTTGTGTTTGCAATAACTCCACTGTGCACCAGCCAAATTCAGCCAAACTTGCACACCGTGTTATCAAGGGATTCCCAAATGTTTGAAGAAATGTTTATTTCCATCGAGAGTTTTTTTTTCCCCATTCACTACCTGTCCAAAGTGACAATGGGTTCACACACAGGTAGTTGATACACTGTTTTATTTTTTATTTACACACACACACACACACACACACACACACACACACACACACACACACACACACACACACACACACACACACACACACACACACACACACACACACACACACACACACACACGAAATGCACTTTAGCTAAGAATTAAATTTCAGTGAGTGAGATCTTCTTTGTTTGCATGCATGTTCTCAATGCAATGTTGTTTTTCTAGTATGTAGTTTTGATGCATATCTGAGCACTCCGATCAAGACATTGTCGGAGAAGTGAGCCATTTTCAGAAACATTACATCGAGCAAAAGAAAATAAAAACCACAAAAAAAACCCCACAAGAAACGTTAATTTTGTTTAAAGAAAATTTTCTTTTGTTAGAAGCAGACATGTTTAATAGTTTAAGAACTAGGGCGATTTGAATAAAGAACGTGAATGCCATCTGTTGTGTTCCAGAACATGGCCATGAACCTGTATGTAATAAGTCTGGATTAAACGAAGGCTATCTCCTTTACAATAACGATAAATACTCCCCGGCATAGTAACCATTCTGCTGTATGTCTTGAGTAGAAAATGTTGTAAGGAGTTCTTCAAATTTTGCGTTTGGTGCCAGAAATGCTTGGCACCCCAAGGCGCCAAGCAATTCTGGCATCACCATTAAACTATCACGGTCGATCCATATTTTCTTGTTGTGACTGCTTTACTGGTTTTACTACATCCAAGGTTTAGGCCTCCCAGTCCATGTCCTTTATTCGCACCTTTCCATCTGCGCTGTATCTTCGCAAGATAACCGGCACTAAAAGTTTTAACCCATTCAGCTCTGACGCACAGCACGAGATGGGTCGACCATGATAATTCAAGGGTAGTGCCAGACTAGCTTGGCGCCTGTCGGCGCCAAGCTAATCTGGCGCTACCCTTGAATTATCATGGTCGATCCATCTCCTGCAACAGGTGCATAGTCGTTAGATGACGCCTCCAAAATTTGGGAAATACGTCCGTCGGGCTGAATGAGTTAAAACTAATTGAGCTTTTGTCTATAAACTAGTTTTGTTCACTCGGAAGATCTCCAACGTTTTCCGGATCTGTCCTTTTTTCTTTCTTTCTATACTCAGTTTATCATCATTATTTTAAATGTAAAAGACGGGAAGTTAGCAATGATACAATAAGGCCAGGGCCTTTACAAGTGTCTGATGTCACCCGTATTATGACAGACATTCTATTGTTTACCTAACAGAGACAGCATAGACCCAGCCAACAAAGTTTGCACGACCTTGCGCACGGTAAATTTGTCTTGCGCTTTGCTTGCACTTCACTTATTCTAAAACCGATTTATCACGTAGTTTTGGCGCTTTTGTGAGGAGACCGTACCTTTCATTCAAGCGACGAGAAGATAACGCTTTTGGCGGCTGAATAAAGTCAATGTTTGTCGTGTCAAGTACATGTACAGATCTGGCGGACAAGTGGACAGGTAAATTTGTTCTTAAACCGCAAACTGTCCTACGCAATCTGCCCAAAGCCTTTTGTTCGCCGGGTAGTTTCAAAACGGAGTAGGCTGAGTCGCACACTGGTTGTCTCCATCGATTCGCTGCAGCGAAGCCTATTCTTCTCTTTAACAAAATTCAGCGCAGTTATTTCTATTCACTACAGCGAATGAAGGGAGACAGCCAGTGTCGCCTAAGGGAAATAATTGCGCTGCATTTTGTTCAAGACAAGAATAGGCCACATGGAAGTAAAAGAAAAATTGCATACAAAAGTTTCAGACCAACACAAATAAAACACAACAAAACAACAATGGTTGCCCACCCTGCATAGAAAATTCTTTATTAGAGTTATTATAAGAGTTGTGTGACAACTAACATAACATTGAAGCAGATGCTCGGACATGGCAGTACAGTGAATAATTAGCTTTTTGTCTATTACGCCATATCCTGAACAATAAATATAACTCAAGTACCAGTTAGACAAAATTCTGCCTGTCTGCAAAGATAACCAAACGACTTGTAGTCTTATCACGGACTCAGGAGTATGTAACCAGGACGCAAGAGGTCATCAGGCCGAGATCACCCGTAGTCGGCCCGCGCACATTCGTGCACGGACCGACTGCGGCCGACCTCGGCCCGATGACCATCGCTTACATCTCTGTCTGTCAGAAGAACATGAACATACCCCGTCTGCAAGAGGCACAGATCCTCATGAAACCCATCCAGAGGACCTATAGACATTTTGCTGGTGGCATTTTACGTCTGTGTTCAGAGATGGAGGAGTTATATTTACGACGCGTGGTTAATTCATCACTCAAACTGTAGGCTTAGGGTGGACAAGACATCTGTTTAATGGTTACTGTGGCCGTTTACTGTGTTTGGGATTTTTGGTAGCCACCGCGAATATGATACTGGAGGAAGAGAATATTAACTCATTCTACCCCAACACCGAAATCCCCAAATTTCGCCGTTGTCCTCTGAAGACTGCATTGCAGTGCAGGACACAGATCGACCATGATAGTTCAAGGGTGATGCCAGAATAGCTTGGCGCCCATAGGCGCCAAGCTATTTTGGCATCACCCTTGAACTATCATGGTCGATCTTTATCTTGCTGTGGTGTGTCTGGGGTAGAATGAGTTAAACGACCAGCTGAGCAAAACGTGTTTGGGGACCGATGTTAGTCTTAGCTGATCTGCGCACGGCTGTGCGCTCACCAGCCAAGGCTGACTGTCGGCCCACGGGTCTTTTGCTGACTCAGATTAGTAGGAAAGTTTTAAACTGAACTAGCATTGTCAGGACTATACTGTATGAATTGCTTGAGTGGCACCAAGCTAATCAGGCATTGCCTTAGAGCATAAGTCTATTACTAATAACTAGTAATAGACTAATGCTTAGATCGACAGAGAAAAATCGATGCACGTCCTGCATCAAATGTTCTGTTCTAAATATAGACAACTGTTGTCAGTCCAATGGCCACTAGAAACATGAAATCAAGACCCCCCAAAAGTGACTGCCATAAATTATGCGAGTAAAATGCAAAGAAATGCCCAATAAAGAATGAAACACGTTTTAAAAGGACAAGCGCAAAGCATATTTGACAAAGAAACGAGAAGGATAAAACAATACTTATCTTTTGGAAGCAAAATACTCAATAAAGAAATACGTGTTGAAAGGTCGAGCACAAAACAGTTGACTAAATTGTCGGGTTTCAGAGTAGTAAAACAACCGAGAAAGACAATTGTCCTTGTTTATTGTTTGTCTTCTCTAAAACCCGACAATTTAGTATACTCAGTTGTTCTCGTTCTTGCAAAGCGTGTTTCTTTCATGAGTATTTCTTTGCACTTTGAAAATGGTAAGGGGAGCTTTAGTAAAGGCTAATTCGTAGCAGCCACAGTAGTCTGTTGTCCTCTGATGGGTCCACAGGTAAATGGCGCTTTTTTGCGACTGTTTGCACGGCGTTTGCCGACATAAGCAATCCAGACCAAAAAGGTGACTGCCAAGCGTGTAATATGCAAAGAAGTACCCAACGGAGAAAGAAACACGCTTAGAAAAGACGGACCGTCTTTTCTAAGCGTGTTTCTTTCTCCGTTGGGTACTTCTTTGCCGACATGTTTCTATCGCGCCCTCTGGTGAACTACAGACCAAGCTATGGACGATTCTTAATGAGCTTGGGGTCAGAAGGTCGCGTGCGCGAAAACGAGGCTATCTGGGGCTGGACGCGCGACAGCAACATGGCGAGTGAAAGCGCAGAACGTCGAGGCCTTAGAGTTATGCCGTATTTTGAGCATTAGCAAATATCTGACCACATATAAAAATCAGTCCCCTGTAAACCAATCACAGCCATTTGCATTGAAGCTTGATTGAATTGTGTTCGAAGAAACTTGTCAGTAGATGAAGCATTCAGAAGATTGTGGTTTTATGATTTTCTTCTGATATATATGAGTGTTTTGTCAAAGCTTACACGGGAACTTGTAACACTGAGTGCACACTATTTTTTTTTTTCCAAAGATTTGACAGCACATTAGCATTGTTGGAGAGGTCAACTCGGGTATATTTTGTGAATTTAGCCAGCGAGAAACAACACAGTTTGAATTCAATTATCGGTTGTGGACCTACTTAGTGTTGTCCCATGATGCACCCCTCCCCATCCCCCCTCAATGTTTCCAGTTTGGTGAATTCAAGCATGTGTAGGTGTGCGTCAGGTAGATAAATAAGCTAGCGGGTTAACACTATCTACAAGTGTTTGTCCTCTCTTAACTTCAACCATTTCGCAATTGGTAGCAATTTCAGAAGCCTGTTTTTCACAGGCATCATTTCAACCAAATCGCTGCTGACATCTAAAGGGTTAAAATTGTCGAAGTCAGAAGACTGCAGCAGAATAAAATGTATGACATTCATCACTCTGTGTGTGTGTGTGTGTGTGTGTGTGTGTGTGTGTGTGTGTGTGTGTGAGTGTGTGTGTCAGTGTGTGTCAGTGTGTGAGCGTGGCAGCACTGCTCCGAATCATCTAAAGGGATCAACTATGACATGTGAAGGGTAGTGCCATGGTATTTTCATGTGTTAAGCTGATCAGACAATACCCTTAAGCTATCACAGCTGATCCCCTGTTTTCTTGAAATCAAGATTGTAAGCCAAAACTTTAATACATTGGCAAAACACGCACACATACACACGTGAGAACAGGCACCTAACTTAAATTTTACAACAACAAAAATAAATGTTAACAGAGCAGAACCTGTTCTGGCAATCACCATTTTTGCTAGGAAAAGTGGCCTTAAACATCTCGTGCTGTCTCAAGAGAGGACGGTCTTGTAGGGCAAACAGTGGCATCCTGGCTGCAGCCACCTAAATGTTGGTCTTAAAGACAGGTGATCTGCTATAAGGATGGTCGCTCTAAACAGTTTCTGCTGTAGACCATAAAGTCTATACATGCAAGTTTCTCTCACACCCGCAACACACTTGCACATGCACCCACACACGAGCAGACGTCGGAATTCGGATCAACCACTCCTTCCTCCGTTGAGTTTCGGTTGCTTTTGGAAAAGTATGAAATGAAAGTTTTGCGTTTTCATTATTCTGTGCTCTATTTGATGTGCACACAGGAACAACGCAATGGCATTTCGATCTACGCTTCGACTGCTCCTTCTCTGTCGCCATGAAAGTACTGTCTGCCCCTCCCACACGTTCCCCATATAGCCTCGCTTTCGATGCGACCTTCACCTCATGAATATTCGTTGAGAATCGTCCATTGCCAGTTGTTAAACAAACTGACAGACTGCATCCCTTTGCGGGTACTGATTCTTTCCTTTCTTTCCAAGACAGCGAAGGGAACAGCCGGGTCATGGGTTCGAGTCCCCGTTCCGCCCACTGTGGCTCGACTCGCAATCCAGGGAAATTGATGGGCTTGCTCAACAGCAAGTCCGTTTGAAAGTTGAAAGGTCTTGGTATATCAAAGTGGCAGTGAACCTGGATTGACCAATGAACAGGTCGTACTCCATAGGCAATATTTGCCCCCATACCCCTTCCCTCGGGGTGGGGGTGGGGGGTGGGGGGTGGGGGGTTGGGGTGGGGAATCTATTGCCTATGGATTAAGGGCCGTCCGTTATCACTCCGGTGCCGTGGACATTAAACGCCAAACTAACAGAGACTAACCAATCCCTTCTTTCTGGCGCGGGCCAGCTCAGACGGATCAACGTTAGCCCGAAGACATTTGGCTCACTAGTTTGTATTTTTAAGACGTGACGCATACGTACGTGACGTAATGACAGGAGATGTCTTTGTCATTGTCACTCGTTTTGCTTGAACCAACTTCTCCTGTGATGGCGAGATGTTACAAGCGAAGGTCAGCATATGCTGTGTGTTTGACAAGACAGATGGATTACAGTTTATCGTGCTCTGATGCGAGTGTGTTCAGGCGCAATGCAAATTTAATAACATTACAAGGTTTCGGTCCGTGATTGCTGAGGAAACTTCCATTACAAGTTAACACGGCTTCCGGATCAAATTTACACACGACACAAATTGGAAGGCCGTTTAATCTGCAAAGTGATATGGAAAATGTTGCTGCCTGTCTGTAATTCTTTTGTAAAACATGTTTGCACCGTCTGATAATCAGCGCTAACCCCTTCTCCGTCACTGGAAGCAGATTATGTTTCTGAAATCTTTATCAGTTCAACATAAAAGAGCCCAAGCTGCCCAAATAAACATAGTCACAAAGTGGTGTCAGCAAGAGGCACAGATCCTCATGAACCCCCGCACCTGCGGGGGCTCATAAAGATCTATGCCTCTTGCAGTTTGGTGGCGTTGGTTATTTCGCGGTATTGAAGGGGTTAAATTCATATGCTTCAGAGCGAAGCACGAATCTCAGCCATGGACACTACCAGCAGAGGCCACAGATTAATTTGCCGAGATTATCTTTTGTGTGCTTGCCTGTGATTTTGGATCTTACGGCTCAAAGTCCGGCAAAGGTTTGATTTGCCATGATTATCTCACTCAACTCCGACACACGATGTACTGCGGGATAAGAATACCGTGACAGTTCAAGAGTAGATCCTGTTTAGTCTCGAGTGTGCGACTTGATTCTTGAAATAGGAAGATGAAGATTCATTTCTGTTTGTAAATTATCCCTATTCCCCGAGTAAGTCGGGTTGAGCAGAAAAATGTTGACGTAAAATACATTTATCTCATACTTGATTTCCTTCATTCGACAAAACCGCCGTGAGATGGTGTTAGTCGCCTGTTCGACATTAAACCCACCATACTAACAATTCATTTGACCACCATCAACAATAACAACAACAAAGTTCTGCGATAGAGAGACTGGCGGAAAAGGGCATTTCCGGTCATGACCAGAAATGATGTTCATCTCCAACCACTTCAGGTCTGAGGATAAACCACGATGTATGTATGCTGGTATATTAGACTGGATGTTGTGGCTTGGAGCCGTAAGGTCCGATAATCACAGACACACAATATACCAGATTCCGTGTGAGTGGGCGTATCCTGATGTTGGTGTTTTGTAATCCAAAAATCAACGCATCTGTGTCGCGGACTTCACAGCTCAACACGGAGGTCAGACTCGCACGTTACTAACATTCAGTACTTCTGTGTGCCGGTCTGTGATTTTTGGCCTTACGGCCGTCAGGCCTTAAGGTCCAAAATCACAAACCAGCTCACATTTACCTGTGGTCAAGCCCACTTTGGATGCGAGGCAAACATGTCGGGCACACGTGAAGAAGTTAAAACCAATCCTGGACGCGGAGCCCCGTCACCTTTGGTCAACAGAAGTGAATTCGTAAGTTCTCGTTTGGAATGCAACAGGGCGAGGGGTCGGGACGAAGACAAGACTTGAACACGATTTCACAATGGGATACTTTTAGGTGTGAATCTTTGCAGACACGAATAAGGAAAATGTTACAATGCCACGAGGGCTCTATCTGTAATCAAGGGACTCTAAATATAGTACTTCAAGAACTTGCGTGTCCTGCGTAAATTACTTTCAAAGTGATCGGATAAACGAGCGGTTGGTTGGTTGCTTGTCTGTCTGGATGATTGGTTGGCTGCTGATTTTGTTGTTGTTGTTGTCGGAATGTTTGCCTTTTTAAAAAAATTTTTTAGTTGTATTTTCAAATTCGATTATGTATAATGTAACTTTTGCAAATGTCGCTAAATTTCCAGTGATCCACTATTTTCTCATTTTGAGCAGTTACAGCGAATGGGCGCAATATATTATAAATTTAAAATTAAATACGTGATTGACAGGGGAAATACTAACTACCATATGTCAAAGATAAAAGGTGACGTTAACCCAAAATTTCACTTCAGTTGCGTGACACGCACGGTGTTGTCAAAATAAGAGTAGTACACACCCGATATTATACCGACGAACAAAACAAATGAGACATTATTCCAATCATCGGAAACACTTCGGTGTTTCAGATTTCTCGAATAATGTCGCATCTATTTTGCTCGTCAGGATATAAAGGTTGTTCTTTCCAAATCTGTGTTCACTGTAAATGGGTGCTGGTTTGTAATTTTGGACCTTACAGCCCAAGTCCAAAATCATGGACAAGCACACATGCGTACACATCAAGATATTGTATGTTTTCCTGGAACAGAATATCACATACAAATGAAAACACGCAGCTATGTCTACAGATGTCTACTGAATAAACACAAGATAAGAAAATCTATATTTGTTTTCCATAACACACCAGAAAGGTAAATGTCAATGAAAAATAAAATCCGTACTACTTTTCACAGAGTACACTATTTCTGACCATTATTACTTACAAATAGGCTTAATCCCAACGGTACTTAAGTATTCAAAGCATGTTTATTTCAATGAACGAAGTAGAAAAACATATTTTATGTCAATGTCATGAACAAAAACCTAAATAGTTTGGTAATGAAAATATTCTTGTGCGGCACGAAAACCACCTTGTGTGTGTGTGTGTGTGTGTGTGTGTGTGTGTGTGTGTGTGTGTGTGTGTGTGTGTGTGTGTGTGTGTGTGTGTGTGTGTGTGTGTGTGTGTGTTTTCTTTCTGGCAACCCACCTGCAAATGGCACACATCCTCATGGCGAGGAACTCAACGTACTTTAAACATTTTGCATATCAGATTTGTATCTGCAGCTTCCATCAACAACAGGTCCAGGAGCACCGAGTCGTCAATGATGACTCTACGTTAGTCAGGACGGCAAAAGACAGTAACTCCATTTTTTGTGAACAGCGATATTTTTTACATTGTAACACAATGAAAATCTCGCGGTTTACAAAAAGATGGACTTACTGTCGTTTTTTTTTTTCTTTTTCCTCTTCCTAGTGCAAAGCTGTCGTAAGCAGTTATTCAACTCTTACCTGTTCAAATACGCCGGGAGATTAGCAGCCGTTAAAAGGATCAGCTCCGCGCATTACTTTTGTAAAATGTATCTTTTTATTTCAACGGAGTCTCGGCGTGGAGTCATCCATCCGCATGAGGCACAGAATCAAATGTGTCAGTGCAGTAGCGACGGCTAAAAAGAATAATGCTGTTGACTTGCGGAGACTGGTTACTTCTGTTCAATAAAAGAAATCATCAGGGTTTAAATTAAAACTGACCGGACAAAATGTGAACTGTACTAATCGTAGTCTCCGACTCAAGTGACTGCCATAATCAGAACACATCGATGACGCCAGCCACTTCATGCAAGAGGCATAGATCCTCATGAGCCCCTGATATTCAGGGGCTATGAGGATCTATGCCTATTGCAGATAAAACGATCTGGCTGCAGTTTTACAGTCGGTGCGCTTCTCCGATACTTTTCGCGCATTCACGTGTGACCTCTGACCTGTGCGCGTGCCAGATCTCAATTGTCGAGATAATCTCACGCGATCTCCGCCCCTACCCCTTTTTAGATCCACTGTTTGTTTTGGGATGTATGTCGTCTGTGTTTGTCTCTGTGTCAGTGTGTTCTGGGTCGTCCGATCTGGATTCGAGAATTCATTCGCAAAACGGCATATTTTTGAAACTTGATATTATAATAACGACGGAGATGACACAACGGAGATGCTGTGAGTTATGTCGTAAAAGCAATGCATAAATTTTTGTTCTTTTGAAAATGTGAAATCCTAAGTTGTTTTGTTGTTATAGATTTTGCATAATTTACAACATAGACGTTGAAAGTGTAGGTCGGTGCAACTTATGTCCCCACAGGATATAGCGGTTCTTATATCAGTTGCGAACCTCAGAATTTGCCCTTTGGCGGTCGGTAGGTGATTCCTTTTTGTCGAGGTGATTCATACAGAAATCACCTCGACAAAAAATGCTACCGACCGCCAAAGGGTTAAACTGTTTACAGATTCAGTCGGATATAACGTCTTCGTAACTTGCAGGTGTATGCCACAAGCGCCAAGCTATTCTGGCACCATCCTTGAACTGTAATAGTCGATGAATATCTTCCTCTGTATTTGCGATTCTCTGGAATAGACCGCTTTGAATGGTTCCGTGCTTTATTAAGACTATGAAGGAAAACACGTGAACGCGTTCTTGACTACCATTGGCCTGGTCTAGCATTTTGTCCGAGTAAAGTTCGAGGCTGTTAGCTCGGCGTGGTAACGTAGTGCTCCTAGGCTCCACAGGCCTAAGTTCGAGATTGACAGCGCTCCAGGGTCACTCATCGTGTAGTCGCTTGTTTACTCGAAATTTTCGGAGTAGCGCTCTGCGGATGCAGGAAATTCATTATGGCAGCGAAACGCAACAAGGGTCTATTGGATTAAATAGTTTAAAACATCGCCAAAACATTACCCGAAATATTAATGAACTGTGTTGTGACTATTTTTCTAAGCGTGTTTCTTTCTCCGTTGGATTCTTTTTTATATGCAATGACAGTCTATTCATTATATAAAAGTACCAAGAAGGCGGCTCGTTTTCGATTTGTGACTTTCACCCCGTGGTGTGACGTTTTGAGTTTCATGCCGTACTGCCGGCCTCGAATCTATGAGAGATGTCGCATTTTGGAACAACAAAAGAGGCAAATTGCAAAGAATGGCATGCAAAGAATGTTTTAGGTCGCGGATACCCAAATAATGAGATGAACGCATCAAGAAGCCTCGTTTCGCTCGCTCATTCAGAATAGTCAATTGTGAAAAAGCGCTCACTTCTTCCCGTTCCTGTGTCCTTGGAATCTCCACAATTCATTACATTCTGAGGATGAAATCAGCAATTGTTTTAGATATCTTTTGAGGTCTACATCACAGTTTTGGAGACAGATCGACCATGATAGTTCAAGGGTGGTGTCGGAATAGCTTGGCGCCTATAGGCGCCAAGCTATTCTGACACCACCCTTGAACTATCATGACCGATCCACATTCTGTCTTAGCATGTCAGAACTCTCTATAACGGTGAAGTACGGGATAGCACACGTGGTCCCTCTGTCGCTGTACTGGACTACTCTTAACATGGGGTTGAGGATTGCAGGTTGTGGCGCACGAGTTATGAGCGTTGCACGGATTGCGGCGCACGATTTAGCGCGCCTGCTAGTTTATTAATAAAGTACCAGCCCCGAGTGGGTTCTAGACGATTCTGTTAACCCTTTGCCTGTCGGTAGCGCTGTTCGTAAAGGTGATTCCAACGGGAATCACCTCGACAAAAAGCGCTACAGACAACCCAAGTGTTAACCGCTTCACGACAAGTGGACGCAAATTTTGTTTCAGAAATCTTGTGTTAATTCAATGCCGAAGAGACCCGCTTTCTAAGTAACATGGGTATAAAGTGACATCAAGAGGCAATGATCCTCACGAGCCCACGAGGATCTATGTCTCCTGCAGCCGGAGAGTGATCAGTCTTAATTTTCATGGCAGTAAATCCAGACAAGACGTATGCCGGGGCAACGGTGCACCCAGACACCGAACTTCAACTTTCACCTGTCCTTCTGACATTAGGCTTACGTTCAAGACCTCCCCCCTCTCTTTTCTATGTGCTCCTCCGTCTGCCCTGTTTCTCTACCTGTCAACTCTACCGCAAATCGAAAGCCCGTGCTGCAATATACGCGTTGTCGCCACTGATGTTTTTTTTTTTTATTTCTTCTCGCTGTTCATGACGGAGACTTGTATTGCAAGCAGAATGTATCGTTACTGGTGCATACTGCGCCCAACGAAGACGCAGGGTGCTTACATTAACTCATTCGAGACGTGCCGCCTCCGGATACGCGGCTTATGCCGCGTATCCGGAGGCGGCACGTCTCGAATGCGTTAAGTTACCTTGTTATACCTGTCCGTCTGGGAGAACATTTTATTTTGAAAGGCACAGAGTCTGATCAATTCCAGGTTTTCTATAATCTTGTATACAGACACAACAACTGACAACAACAACACAGCAGCAAAATGATGCAACTTTGTTCTTATGTAGTTATACTCAGTAGTATTGCCACAACGTCTTTGACAAGAGACCAACTTCTCCGAAGGACGCTAAACCTTTTCTTTGTAGCATTTATTTATTAATTAATTTATTTATTTATTGTATTTATTTCGTTGTCGATGCACAGGGGTCTATTAAGTGTAGAAAGGAAGTTACATCACAGAAAACGTGGACTGGGCTATTACTTTGGAACGTATTACTACATTTTATTTTTCTTTCTACACGTTGGTCAAATTCAGAAAGTCTGGGTATGACTTTGACAAGCGTAAGCATATAAAAACTGATGTGATTTGTAGAGCTGCTGTCATTTGGTAAAAGTCCATTATTTTCCTGTGCCCATTTTCTCAACAGCAACAACAACAACAACAAAAACCCTGATCTACTGGCTTCTAGCAGATAACGGCAGAGTGTGAGTACTTTGGATGTGTAAATCTCACAAATTAAAACATCAATGTGACATTGCAAAAAAACTCAGGTAATATGTAGCAGCAGCTCGTAATGAGCTGGGTCCGAGTTTACCTGCGAACTTGTCGCCAATGATTTTCTTTCTTTTTTCTTGTTTGTTTTACTCTCGTCCCGGACTCTGTTCCGTTTGGGGCGAGTAGCTGTGTGTTTAGATATTGCATGTTTGCCACAGGGGTAGACAGTCCCCCAACCTGGTCCGAACGTCTGCAATGGGCATGGAGCCTCATGAGTCCCTGCAGCCTTGCAGGGGCTCATGAGAATCCACGCCACTTGCTGATGTGTTTGATTCCGCGCCGCTAGCATTCGTCCCTGCTCCTCCAGCGTAGGCAGCCTTGGACTTTAATTGTGAGGCTGTGCAAAGGTGCGTGTGTCTGTCTGTCGTCTGGTGTGGTTTTCGCGACTGTCAGGTGTTTTGGGATGGATGGAAAAGTGACACTAGCAGTGATTGTGATGTGACAAACTATAGTTTATAATGGACATTGATTTTGATTATCGGGATCGTCTGCGGAGCTGACGCACACACACAAACACACACACACAGGTAGGAGATTTGTATACTCTTTTCTGTCTTTTCTGTAACCCCTTAACTGCCAGGGCCAGGCGAACGCTACCCAGCTGCAAGAGACATAAGTCCTCATGAGCCCCCGCAGTCGCGGGGGCTCATGAGGACTTATGTCTCTTGTTAGTCATATGTTCTTTGTGCCTAATTTTGTCCAGTTTAAATCTATGTTCTTCACGCGAATGTCGGTCAGCTTGGAGTCTTTTCAGACGCGCGATTCGTGATCACTGACAGAAAAAAGGGTTAATTTAATCAGACTTTTGAACGATTCAGTTTTTTATTCTTGTCATTGACTGCTGGGCACGAGTATTGCAGTTATGAACAGACAGCGTAAACAAGCATAATTCTGGCTATGACACGAGAAAAGTCAGTGGCGATAGGAGGTCATGTTTGTTTGTTTGTTCTTTGCCCTTAACATACACCTATAATACGATTAAAAATCCGATGCTGCCATCCATGCTGTTGCAGTTGTCCCAGCGTGTTTGTGTTATAGATCCGAGCTGCATAGGAACAGAAGGGCAACATAAAATAATGTGCACGTTACATGGGGGATGTGTGCGCGCAAGCATGTGCGTCTGTGTGTGTGCGCGCGCATGTCAGTGTGTGTGCGTGCGTGCGAATGTGTGCATGGAGTGTGTGTCCGTTCGTCTGTGCGTGCATGCATGCATGTGTGTGTGTGTGTGTGTGTGTGTGTGTGTGTGTGTGTGTGTGTGTGTGCATGCACGTGCGTGAGTCAGTGCTATCATGCGTGCGGTCGTACGTGCGTGTGTTTGAGCATTTGTGTGTGTTTATGTGCGTCTGTGTGTGTGCTTGCGTTTTTGCATGTGTGCGTGTGTGTGTTCGCGTTGGTCAACGTGTGTGCGTGCGTAAGTGCATGTGTGTATGTGTGTGTGTGTGTGTGTGTGTGTGTGTGTGTGTGTGTGTGTGTGTGTGTGTGTGTGTGTGTGTGTAAGTGTGTGTGTGTGTAATGCTATTTCCCCCTCCATTCCGCAGAGGACAGTTAGAACATTGACTAGAGTGTGTTCGGAGGGACACCCTGTTTACCCAGCGTCTGAACAGCTGACGCGACAGCAGGAAGACCTTTCTTTTTTGTTTTTCCTCTGCGGCCAGTATAACATTTTAGGCCTGACACACTGCAGCAAGATATATACTGACCATGATAGTTCAAGAGTGATGCCACAATAGCTTGGCGCCTATAGGCGCCAAGCTTTTGTGGCATCACCCTTGAACTGTCATAGTCGACCCGTATCCTGAACTGGATTGTCAGCTCCACGACGTCATAATGTTTATTTGAAGTTTTTAAATGTATGAATTAACACTATTCGGACTCGTCTTGCCAGCAGGAGTAGTGGTCCCGCGTATGTGCTTTTTAGAATTCGATTTGTAATCAGGTGGAGTTGTACAAGAAAGAAAGGTTAACGCCAGCTCTGCCGGGACATGTTAAGGGGCACTCACACGCAAGACAAGCAATGGAGTATCATAATCCATCGCTACAAGCAATGGAGTATCATAATCCATCGCTTTTGCGGGGTTTAGCAGACTCGTTGGCTCTTGTTGATTCTTTATTTTACCAAAGGCCAAATTGATCCACCATGGGCAACAAAAAAAAACAAACAACAAACTCGATCTGCGTGGTAAATTTTACAAACTCATTCGAGATGTGCGGCATCCGGATCATACTACAGCGGCATATATAGCAGCGTATCCGAATGCGAACCGTCTGAATCGTTTCAATAACGACTATATATGAATAACATTAACTGCTTCAGTATAGTGCTTGTCTGCACTTTTTTTTCTCACCAGTTCCGGTCTCCAATTGGAAACCTAACACGACAAACAAACCTGTTTAACGGGCTATCATGTAAATGACCTGTCACTTTAAAAAGGCCGCCCAGTGTGTTTGGATTAAGGGGAAAAAAGGAAAGCATAATTTGGCCTTTCAACCCTGTCAAGTTCATGCTGACTCCTACTCGAAGCTTGATGGATGAGGTAGAGGGTCGTGGAGAGAGAGAGAGAGAGAGAGAGAGAGAGAGAGAGAGAGAGAGAGAGAGAGAGAGAGAGAGAGAGAGAGAGAGAGAGAGAGAGAGAGAGAGAGAGAGAGAGAGAGAGAGAGAGAGAGAGAGAGAACTCTGCCACCAACGATGAAAATGCTGACAGTGACAAACTTACCGTTGCGACCAGTGCTACCAGTGGCCAAGCACAAAGAGAGACATTATTAGAAAAGCAGTTAGGACAATTTGATTGACACGAAGACTCAATGATCACGTTTGAGAAATGCGGTTTAACCCATTCAGCCCTGACGCACTACAGCAGGAGATAGGTCGACCATGATAATTCAAGGGCAGTGCCAGATTAGCTTGGCGCCTGTCAGCGCCAAGCTAATATGGCACCTCCCTATAACTTTATTATGCTCGATCCATCTCCTGTATCTGGTGCATAGTCATTAGATGACGCCCCCAAAATTTGGGAAATACGGCTGTCGGGCTGAATGAGTTAATTGAATCTTGAATTTTGACGAGCGAGAAAGAGAGAGAGAGAGAGAGAGAGAGAGAGAGAGAGAGAGAGAGAGAGAGAGAGAGAGAGAGAGAGAGAGAGAGAGAGACTGTCAAACAGAGTAGGAGCTTGCTCAGCAGATGCAGAGGGAATGACATCATCCCGGCAATCAATTACAGGTACACCTCTTCAGCTCACCATTCACTGCAAGTGGCATAGATTCTCATGAGCCACTGCTACTGCAGGGGCTCATGAGAATTTATGCCTCTTGCGGATTGCGTTATTCACACCGTAATCCCTCAAAATACACAGGACACGGTTATTCAGCATCGAACGCGTAATGTTTGTTTTACTCAAGCCTTTCTTAGCTCACACCCAACATCTTCAAATTCTCAGGTTGCACCAAGGTGTCTTCTTTACCTACAGATTACATTGCTTCTTCCACAATGCTTGGTATTTTAATGTGGATTTGAGGACTGCACACATTCTAAGCTGATTTTACCTATAGTGAATTTCTTCACATACCGCAGCAGTGCACTATGCTATGAGTATGTTTGTTTATTTGTTCGTTTGTTTGTTTTTTGTTTGTTTGTTTTGGTTACAGATTTTGACCGCTTTTTGAATTGAATTAATCAATTTACAACAAAATAATTAAGCACTGACATAGATTTGTTCAGATAGAAAGAGACAAGACACACAGGTAAAAGAGACAGAAACAACCACTAACCTAACATGGTGAAATAAACGAGACCAAAGGGTTGCCAGTGCTTGTAATTTAGAAGAAACAAAGAAGTAAGTAGAAAAAAAAAGCATTGTCAGGGGAGATAATTGTCTACACCAGCAGTACAATCTGGACCCCCTTTGCGGGACCTAGATCTAAATTTCCATGTACCAAGGGCTGAGTATCCAGAGATTATGTGATACACCCCCTTTCAGGAGGGAGGGGGGGGGGGGCGGGCCGTGGGGGAGGGGCGGGGAGGCTTCTATATTCATTGCTTCCAGTCACTTACTCTTTCCTATCCTTTTTTGTTCTTTGACCAAACTATAATGATCATTGGTCGATAATGCACAATTATCTCACCTGGCAATGCTGTATCCTACTTAATTGGAAGTTTCTTCTTAACAAGGTGAATGGGACAGGAATAATAGATCGCTGGTTCGAATGCAGACACAGGCAGTCGTGCATCACAAATTACGGCTGTTCCACTTTTATCTCAACTGTCTGATATATATATATATATATATATATATATATATATATATATATATATATATATATATATATATATATATATATATATATATATATATATATATATATATATATATATATATATATATATATATATATATATATATATATATATATATATGAAGAAGCTGAGGAAGCCCTCGCTGAGAGGGCGAAAATTTGTGCATAGAATAAAAGTGTAACTCCTTCTAAACTACGTGGTATCTGTGGATCCTTTCTTCACATTTTAAGTATATATATATGTATATATATATATATATATATATATATATATATATATATATATATATATATATATATATATATATATATATATATATATATATATATATATATATATATATATATATATATATATATATATATATATATATATATATCAGACACTTTTATCTCAACTGTCTGATATATATTTTAATCTAATATAAGGACAAGAATACGATGTTTGCATCATCTTGTGCCGACCCAGATCTGTTGCTCTAGACTCATTCACGCGACGGACCTTCTTTTGTCATCGTTATCTCTGGCCTTTACGAATCTTAACCCATTCTCTGCCGAGAAATAGTGAACACGATCCAACTGCAAGAGGCATAGATCCTCATGAGCCCCCGCTGTCGCGGGGGCTCATGAGGATCTATGCCTCTTGCTGAGACCAAAGTGTCTTGGACGGTTTTGGCTTTTGGTGGTTGAATAAATACAGATTTTAGAAACAAAAATGTGGGTGCAGTGGCAGGCCAAGGAGTTAATTCTGCGTCCTTATAATATCTTGCTCGCGCAGTCGCTATTTGCGAAGTTTTTAGGACTCTCGACCAAATGAATAAGATGTTCTGTTTGCTTCTGCAGTGCATAGCTATGCTTTTTAAAAGAGATACCGCTGCCCGTGAAGTTATTTTAAACAGCTCGCGAACACGCAGTGAATGAGTACCGTCAGATCAGAAGTGATGAAGGCACGGTCGCTTTACAAATTCGTCTTGAACTACTCAGAATGTAATGATGAAAACTCAGTTATACACAAATTTAATTATTATTAATTGGTTGTAAGCTTTATTTCCGTTTTAATTTGGCGATAAATTTAGTTCGTAATGGAAAAACAATATTCTTATATCCTCGATTTCTATCAAACTCCTTGAAAACTAACAGGTCGGGGAAATCATTTAAATCTATGATGTTCACACAAATCCGAACAATAAATGTCGAATAGGCAAAATTATTGGGCATTAACAATTCAAGTGTGACACAATCACATCCAAATCTGAACTCATTAATCCCTGTTTCACACATTGAATACACAGTTAAATTTTGAACCACTGCCATTCGCAAGAGACATAGATCTTTCAGCGGGGGCTCATGAAGATCTATGCTTCTTGCTGATTCTCATCTACGTCTCCTCTTTTTGACGGCAGTAGATCTCTGTTCGATTACCGCAGGGTCTGCAGTTTTGGTCAGACCGATTCCCTGGCTGTAGACCAGATTACGTATCCCTTGATCGTTCCTTCCATAGCCATTATTTGGGCATTTGTTGTCCGTGATTAGCCAGTGTGAGATGACATCGCGCACCTTTGGCCAATCATTCGCCTGTTAATTGTTAATTTGGGGGAAGATAGCGTTCAAACACACCCAGCGTGTGAAAAAGGCTAATACCAGTTTGATAAGAGAATGGGTTCAGGTAATTATAGGTGAAAGAAACCCACGAACCAACTGCACTTGTCTGTGAAAATTCAATGCCAATATCTGAATGCTCACAAACCAGAATAGTGAGGCTAACGCCGGTAGAATAGTACACATACCAACGACATCGCCGGACAGACAAAGGGATGTTTAGTACTGTGCGCATTGTTTGAGTTTTAAAACAATCTATGATATACAAGTTAAGCTTGCGGCTAAAAGCTCTCAGGATAAAATCGCATTCGCAAAGTCTTATCAGGGCCTATTGAATATCGCGGCCTACTAAGACTTTGTACAAGCTTTTGATTCATGATCATCCATGACAGCTCAGTTGCTAGTGCCATGTCAGCTTGGTGTATTCTCAGGCGCCAATTTACTTTGGCATTACACTTGAACTGTCGCGTTCGATCAATCTGCTGCTGTGGGGTCTTAATCATTTGGGTGTCGGTAGCGATTTTGTCGCGATGAAACCGCTACCGATAGCTAAAGGGTTAAGGATGCATATACGGAGAAAATGTGTCTCTGTACCTTTAACCCATTCACCCGTAACTCAACGAAGAACGCCTAAATGCAAGGGGCACAGATCCTCATGAGCCGCCGCAGTCGCGGTTGATCATATGAACCTATGCTTTTAGCTGATCCTGCTTTGTATCCATGTTCCTTGGTCGGGTAAGGTTCTTTGGCGTTAAGTTAACCCTTTTAGCCCCACCTGTGCTTTTCCCAAATTTTGGAAGCGTTACTGAACGACTATGTACCAGTCGCACGAGGTGGATTAACCATGATAATTCAAGGGTAGTGCCAGATTAGCTTGGCGCCTGAAGGCGCCAAGCTAATCCGGCACTACTTTTGAATTATCACAGTCAATCAGTCTCCTACTGTAGAGTGTTGGGGTTAAATGGTTTAAAACAAAGATTTCAGAAACACAATCCTCGGCTAGTGGCAGAAAAGGCGAAAAGACCATGACGATATTCTTATCCTTTAACTCACTCTGCCCGCGACACACCACAGGAAGATATGGCTCGACCATGATAGTTCAAGGGTGGTGGCAGATTAGCTTGGCGCCTATAGGCGCCAAACTATTCTGCCACCACCCTTGAGCTATCATGGTCGATCTGTTTCCTAAATTGTAATGCAGTCCTCAGAGGATAACTCCAAAATGTGGGTATTTCGTAACTCGGGCACAATGAGTTACAAACACCATTCTACAGGTCTTTCCCTCCCAGCACCGTCTTCCTCAAGATAGCAAATCCAGATCAAAGAGGTCGACTGACTGCCAAGCGTGTAAAATGCAGAGAAGAACCCAAACGAAGAAAGAAAGAAACTTAGAAAGGATAGTTACAACACAACTTATTTAAATAATACTTAATAATAATTAAAGAAATTAATAATAAATTACGTTGCCACTGTCCTTTCTAGGCGTGTTTCTTTATTGGCTGGTTTATTATCATAAGGATATTTCCTGATTGTTTAAGAATTACCTTAGCCTGAACAGAGAAACAAGGGGTGGGGGTTGGGTTAGGGTGTGTGGGGTCAGCTGTAAGAGTGAACTTAAATCCTGCACAATCCACTAAGCAAGGTGCTCCGTAACAGAGGAGCACATTGCTCATTGGCTTGTGCAAGGATTTAAGCTCACTTTTGCAACTGAAACAAGTACTCAAGCACTGTATACAGGGTTTCCCACAGCCGTCAAATGCGCCATTGTGCATGTCTCGTGCCACAAGCCGTGTTTCTCAGGCCGGTTGAATGGGACCCAATTTCTTGTCTGCATGTTCTGCTGTCTTGATGCACGTGTTATGTCACTGATGCACCGGCAGAGTACACATCGTCAGCGAATTCCATCCAGCTTCAAGATGCACAGATCCTCATGAGCCCCCGCTAATTGCGGGGGCTCATGAAGATCTGTGCCTATTGTGTGTCTATGTATTTCAGCGTCGCTGACGGAAGTGGAGAGCGGGTTGTCGGCGATTCTGTCTTTCGGCAGGGTGGTCGACTGACCTCGCGTATAACGCTCACATCCGTCTTGTCTGCTAGAAGAAGAGGTTCTGATGTGACCCCTCATAGATAATTTTTGTCACTGTCTTGCCACGAATACACCAGTCATCCGTGTGTGGAGTAAGCTGTAGGTTCTTTAGTCTTCGTGATAGTTGGCATCACATCACAGACAGGCAAGGCTACCCAAAGGATCTGGCAGGTTACCGGGGGCTCAGCAGACTTCATGGCTCTAGGCTGTGACAGCAGTTAGCATTTGTGTTCTGTCAGAGGAGTGTGCAGTCGGCTGGGTAACTGTAGTGTGGGATCGGCCTCGACATCCACGCCTTCAAAATCAGCAAGCCGCGTCTTCACAATGGACGGACTTGTTCTCTTAAAGCAGAGTAAGAAAAAAAATCAATCAACCAAAAAAGCGTTAAGAAGCTGAAGAATCTTTTCATTTCGTCTGCCTTTCAGGATGTTAACCTTTCGGCTGTCGGTAGCGATTTTTGTCGAGGCGATTCCTGTCGGAATCGCCTCGACAAAAATCGCTACCGACAGCCAAAGGGTTAAAGAATTTGGTTTACATGCAGAAGCAAAACCAGACCAAAAAAGGTGACTGCCAAGCGTGTAAAATGCAGTGAAGGACCAGACGGTATTATGTTGTAACGTCATTTCTAAGCGCGATTCTTTGACCGTTGGTCCTTTGTCTGTGTCAGTAGAAGCGAGCTGCACTAATTATACTGATAATGTAGTTTTCACCATTATTTTCAGTCTGGATTTATTTTCATACTGTGACTGGATTGTGTGGCAGTGCCTCGTGTGTTTCCGTCCATTTATTGCTGGGGGAAAAAAAAGAGTCGCAAAAATTGAATGTTTTAAACAGAAGAAAGTTTTTATTCATTTCAACTGCTGTTGTTCTTCTGAACAAAGTGGTCTAGTTTAGTTGTGACGTCTGAAGTCCAGCACTTGCGTGCTGGGTGCCGGTATGTTTAGTTTGTGCTTTTTATGCTGCTGAAGTTAAAAGCTTTCTGAATTGTATGAGAGAGGGATAATCTTAGCTTATCTTTTATTGAAGGTTACAAAGTAAAGTAGGTTATAGCACTGTCAGGGGAGAGAAATGTGCACGATCGACCAGTGATCATAGATCTACTGTGGCCAAAGCACACAACAAAAAAAAAAGCACTGGCAGTCTCCCCTTTTTTTTTTTCACTTATCTTTTATTCTTTGTGAAACTGAAAAATCGTGATAATCCCTTGTGATAACAGTTCTTGTAAATATGTAAGTTTAATGCCTTTAAAAAAAATATATCCTAGTTAGTAGTTCTGTGCATGTATGTGCTCGCGTGTTTGGGTGTAATTGTGTGCGCGCATGCTGCTGCGTGTGTATCTTTTTCAAGCCAGTATACCTTAGATCTGTTAATAATTTCATCTGTGCACCCATTCATTTGCTCCTGTTCAAATCTGAATTGCCACTCTGTGGGACAAATAAAGTTTTTTGACTTGACACTGAATGCTTTCATCACCATAATTCAAGGGTAGTGCCAGATTAGCTTGGCGCCTTCAGGCGCCAAGCTAATCTGGCACTACCCTTGAATTATCGTGATGCTCCCTCCACTTTTCTTAAGGTTTCTCCAGCCCAGTGAGCAAAAAAGAAAAGGTCATCGGGCCGACGTCGGCCGCAGTGGGCCCGCGCACGGCCGTGCAGGGGGCCACTGCGGCCGACTTTGGCCCGATCATCTTTTGCTTACGGGGACCGCACCGCTCTAAACATCATTTATTCTCTCTGGTTGCCAGCCACGCCGCACCAAAATCCCTAATGCCGACTCAGAAACATCATTATCTCGCTGAAACTTAATTGTGCACGGGTACGTGAATCCGGACCTTGCGAAGACTTCTGTTGCAGGCTTTAAGGTCCAAAACCATAGACCAGCACTCATTTGTATACAAATGTAAAATGCAGGTTAACCCCTTGAGTGAACACAATCCAACTGCAAGAGTCATAGACTCTCATGAGGCCTCCGCAGTCGCGAGGGGGCTCATGAGGATCTATACCTCTTGATGACATCACTTTGTATCGGTGTGCCTTTGGCGGCTGTGGATCTTTGACGCTGAATGAACAAAGATTTCAGAATAAGGGCAACCCGCCACCACCGGCAAAATACAGGCTAATTTGGTGTCTATCTCGGGGGTGACCGACAAAGACACTTAGAAAGAAATTCTTGTGTCTCCTTCCTTTACATACTCAGCTAATAATGATATCTACATTTAGATTACAACTCAAAAAGTGTGCACTCTCACTTAACGACGTAATTTGTGCATGCTGCGGGTTGCACATAAAGATAAAGCGTTACCTGACATCGTTATTAATCCAACGCTCTAGATCCGCAGCTATCAAAGGAGCTAAGGGTCAGTTGCATGGGCGAGCTTAAGTTCTGCGCCAGCCTCTTAGCAAGGTGATCCGCTAAAGCGGAGCACCTTGCTTAGTGGCTGGCGCAGGACAAACTGGTGTCAACAAGAGGCATAGATAAAGTGAGGTATGCCCTAAACCTTCCCCTTGACCCGCATGTTTTGTTTGTTGTGGAGGTTGTTGTTGTTTTCGACCTCTTCTATCCGCCGTCTCTTTCTACCGTGAAACGTGTATGCTTTTTTTTAAAATGCGTGATTCGTGAATTGCAAAATAAACAGACGTGAATCCGTGATGATACCCCCCTCCCCCCCCCCCACTTCATAGATCCTCCTAAGCCCCCTTGGGTCATGAGGATCTCTGTCTCTTGTCAGTCGTTCGTGTTCATTTTTTTCTAGGCAATAAAAGGGTTTAAAACATCTTAACCCTTCACTGCCGGCTGACGAAGATTGTGTTTCTGAAATCTTCGTTAATTCAACGCAAAGACTGAGGCCAAACCGTCCCATGAGCATGGGCTCGCAACTGCTAGGGATCATGAGGATCTATGTCTCTTGCCGATGGATCTTATTCCTTTTTTTCTCTGCAGTCTTGGGGCTAAACCAAATCTCAGTGGGTCATCTGTAGGTTAAACACCGGCTGAAGGAGACTAATTGGCCATGACAGCTCGAGAATAGTGCTAGATTAGCTCGGCGCCTTTTTCGGGCACCAAGCTAACCTGACACTACCCTGCCTTGAACCATAAGCATGGTTAGTCCATCGTTAGTTGCAGTGCTGAAAAGGCAAACCGCTGTCTTCCCACATTAAAAAAAAAAAAGTTCTTTAGCCTTGCTGCCGTAGCGTGGAAATGACATTTCACTGTCAGACTGTGGATGTAACGAACCTGTTTTACGATTCATGAGAATGGTTTGGCCATTTGCGCTTGTAACACATTTAACCCTTTGGCGGTCGGTAGAGCTTTTTGTCTAAAAAGCGCTACCGACAGTCAAAGGGTTAAAGAAAACTTGATTGATCATATATAGCTTCACATCCTGTTTTTTTTTTTTTTTTAGCAATGCCATGGAAGACAGACCCTCCCCAAGCCGAAGTGGGAATGGGGAAGGACGAGAAATAGATTTTTTGAACCGATTCTTTGGCGCTCAGATAACACCGATTTCAGAACACAATAAGCGTCCAATGGTAGTAGAAGAAGTCAGCGTAGCAGTTTTAAGTGATTGGAGCAACGATCTAAAATGTCTCTCACGCCATATCGTCATCTTTTCACGGGAAACCCACAGGCGTGCCATGATCGGTGCGAAATCGACCACCTCTATAACACGGATAGTAGGAAATAGCACTTCGTGCTATTTCCTACTGCCCGTGTTATAGAGGTGGCAGATTTTGCAACGATCATCCCACGCCTAGTGTGGGAGATCGACTCCGGTTCAGTTTGTCCTATGCCGAAGTGACGGTCGATCTGGCCCGGGGATCATTTTTGCGTGTTACACCGGTAATCCGCACAAACTGGGTCATAATCTGGGCGTGGTAAAGTGTTTTGTGACGACTTGACCCACACCTCAAAGTGGCTGTTGCCGCTCAGAGGCCAAGTTAGCGCCACGCATTGACCGCATGGGGTTCCGCGGAGCAATTGAGAAAAGTGTCCTGAATTTCAGATGAGGTCCTCATCAGAAATTCACCCGGAACCAAAACCGAGAATGTCTAAAATGAGGGCAACGGACCTTCTCTGGGTAAATTATATAAACATACATGTGCTTGCATGATATGCTTGGCCCTTTTCTTCTTAGTTATTACGATTTGTGATTTACCAAATAAAATTTACGTACTTGTGTCGTGACAGTGTAGTGAGGTTACTTTCACGCCGAACGACTCTTATCAACAAACGAGAGCGAAGGCTCGGTATTTAACCAATGTGCACCAGAGGATAGACAACACTCCAAACATATCCAAGAGGCATAGATCCTTATGAGACCTCTGGGATCATGAGGATCTATGACTCTTAGAGATGTTTGGAGTGTTGTCAGTCCACCGTGACTTCGCTTGCGTTCGTGTTTGGGATTCGTCAGGCGTAAACGTAAGCACACTAAGAGCTGTTCTTAATTGGACGAACTCTTGATCGGCAAACCTAGATCGGAGAAGATGGGCAATCTTTTGGTTTGTTTCTTAATTGAGTTTGAATGGACCTATGCGAACTTCACCAAACCAGGTTTGCCATGGTTCTCTTTCTTAACTGAAGTGCTTGATTCGGCGTACTTACTGTCTGCGAAGGTGTTCAAAATGGCTGCCGCTATGCCGCTTCGCGATTTGAACGATTCTTGTTTTTGTACTCCTTGCAGTAGCGATCCCGCAAACAGCGTTGCGCCTCCCACAAATCAATAAAAATAGGTCTTGTTCTTCGCACGAGTGAAATATCGCTGTCCGCCATATTTGTTTGTATCGGTGACTATCTTCTTACCTACAACGCAGAAGAGGGTAAAAGTTTTGACCAGTCAGAGAAAAGGTTCGCCTTGGATCGCTCGACATGTCGAGCGAAAGTTTTCCGACATCGAACTATGGTTTGCCGAGGTTCGTGAACTACTTCGAAGTAGGTTCGCCGTATCTTTAGTTCGTCCAATTAAGAACAAACCTGGTTCGCCCGAGATCGTGAACTCTAGATCGTCAGAGTTCGCGAACTAAGGTTCGTTTAATTAAGAACAGCCTTAATACGACAACCCACCAACGTCCACTGTCTTGCAGAAAAGGCCATGCTGAATTTTGTCCTGTTAGTAATTTCGATGAACTTCAGTAATCTGCCCCAAACCCTGCAGTCTCAGAAATAGATTTAACTCATTCAACCCCACGCCCGTATTTACCAAATTTCAGAGGCGTCACCTAACGACTATGCCCAAGTTGCAGGAGATGGATCAACCATGATAATTCAAGGGTAGTGCCAGATTAACTTGGCGCCGACAGGCGCCAAGCTAATCTGGCACTACCCTTGAATTATCATGGTCGATCCATCGCCTGCTGTAGTGCGTCAGGGCTGAATAGGTGAAGGTGTGTGGAGTCACTGTCAGAGCTATATAATATAATCTAAATGAAGTAAAAGCGGCGACAAGAAGTCCGACAAGTCTGGACAATTAAGTTAGTTTAGTTACATCTTAATGTATAATACTGCAGTGCGCCCTAGCTTGCAAATTCTCTCCATCTGCAGGAGGCAAACATCATAATGGGCACCCGCAATTGCGGGGGCTCGTGAGAATATATGCCTCTTGGTAGCGACATTTACAGCTGACCTCACGCCGAGGGAGGGTGGTTGGTATGGTATTCGGACTGTCTCGACGATGGAAATGCGTGGAATCTGACCCTATCACTAACAGTGGGGACATGACAATTGCCTTTAAAAAAAAAAAAAAAAAAAAAAAAAAAAAAAAAACAACAACAAACAACCCAGCAAACGAGCAAACAAACAAAAACAAACCAACAAACAACAATAGCAACAACAATAATATTTCTTTCCTTGAAAAATTAAATTGTGATACATTGTAAATTGTGGTCCGCTTACAACGGTGGATAAAAGGACGTTATTCTGTCCTCGAAACTTTCTTCTTCTCCCACTACGGAGTAGGCCTCCTCTTTTAGCGTATAAACTGAAGACGGTGGATGGTGTTTAGGTTTTCTTGGCAGTGAAGGGGTTATGGTCTATGTTTGCATGACTTTGTGATTCAAAAGTGAATATCGACGCCACGCCCTATAAAGCGACATTGAATCCCAAAGTCGACAGACCACAAATGTGGGAGTTTGGACAATGGAAGACTCCAACAATGAATTTGGGCAGTAAGGTGAATGTCTGAATTTCGTCACCAGCCGAAGACATATTATTTAGTAACAGAACCAAATTCCAAAGGTTTAGTTAACTAATCCTGTGTGTCCTGTTGACCTCTTTGAGTCCCTGTCCTGTCATGTTCGCAACCGTTGTCTAGAATATATTCAGATTTGTCCTGTCACTAGATTGCCATGTTCAATTTCCCTCCACAGAAAATAACTGCTTGATTTGAACAGTGTTAGTGTCGAACGCTGTCTCAGAGGTTATTTTCCTTCAGTGAAAAAAATGGTGACAGCCAAACTTGTAAAATTAAATAAATAAATAAATAAATAAATAAATAAATAAATAAATAAATATTAAGAAAGAAACAAACGAAAAGCAAGCATAAAATAATTCACTAAAATTAGTCATGTAGTAAACAGTTTTGTCCTTTCCATGCGTGTTTCTTTCTTTGATGGTTATTTCTTTTCAGTGATTGTGAATATCTGTATTGATTAAGTCTGATCAAAGCTTTTGGATTGAAAACGAAAACGATTTCAGTTTCCTAAATAGGCCCCCTTCTCTCTCTCTCTCTCTCTCTCTCTCTCTCTCTCTCTCTCTCTCTCTCTCTCTCTCTCTCTCTCTCTCTCTCCCCCTCCCCCCCCCACCAAGCCCCCCCTCCCCCCTCAAATTAAACAAAATAAATAAATAAATAAATATAGTAAATAAATACAATAAAAGCCCCTGAGGTAAAGCCTCGTGTCACTAAAAGTGCAGTAAAGACCAATATCACAGACCAGCTCACCTGTTTAAAATATATCTTTCTTAACCCATTCAGCCCGGACGCAGTGCAGCAGGAGATGGGTCGAGCATGATAATTCAAGGGTAGTGCCAGATTAGCTTGGCGCCTGTCGGCGCCAAGCTAGTTTGGCACTGCCCTTGAATTATCATGGTCGATCCATCTCCTGCAACTGGTGCATAGTCATTAGATGACACCTCCAAAATTTGGGAAATACCGCACGTCGGACTGAATAAGTTAATATAAAAATCCAGAGCTTACTAGTAATGAATAGATAGATATTCATTACTAGTAATCTCTGGGGTTTTTAATTCAAAAAGATAGTTATTTCATAGTTCCTTGAATTCTCCTCCCCCCCCCCCCCCCAGCCTCCCCCTCCAAATCTACGCCCTCCCTTCCACCCTTAACAAAGTGCTGATGCAACACCCTGCGTGTACCGGGGAAATCCCTGTTTGTCATATTTCCGGCGACAACAGGCGGCGTTAATTATTCCGTCAGCCGTAGGAGGAAGGTGTCATAGCGCCATAAATGTTGTAGCTAACGCACGCTGGAAAATATTCACTCTATAAACTTGTTGTGGAGGCAGCGCAGTGGCGACCAGGTGTACGGCGCAGCCCGCGTGTGACACACGTGGCATTCATTTGGGCTTAGCAACATTTTCTTCCGTGTTGTTTTAAGTCCATTTCAAGCAGTTAGATAAACGTTTACAGAGTGTTAGTCAGATGAGGTATGGCCAGTTTATGAAAACATTTACGCGCACAGTGCCAACTGACACAGACTGTGTTTCTGCAATCTTCCTTAATTCAAGACAACAACAAAAACCTACATGTGCCGGGAACATGGATTCGAAGTGGTATCAGCAAGAGGCATAGATTCTCGTGAGCCCCCGCAAGTGCGGGGGTTCAGGAGGATCTATTCCTCTTGCAGCTGGGTGGTATTCACATTTTCTGAACAGGTTAATGACGGCTGGAGATGAGGGTAGGGGGAAGGAGCACGTTAAAAGGAGGCATTGTTCGATCACACCCGGCCATGTCACACCAGTTCCTGCGACACTGCACTACTTTATTTTTAAATTAACACATTCGAGACGTGCTGCATCGCATATGCGGCTTTGGGCCGCGTATCCGAATAAGGCACGTCTCGAGTGAGTTGAAGGTATGACCCAAGTTTTCTGTTCAGTCTACAGGGAGGGCCTAGATAAGCATGGCCACGTAAAGAAAGAGGTATAGCCAGAAGATACTGTTGCCATGCAATGTCACTCAGAAGAGGTATCACCTTGCCATACCTGACCTCTGGGTTCCTACGCCAGTAGGTGTCCGAGCATTTGCTCATAATTTGCTGAGGTGGCGTGAAAATGGGGACAGCAAAGGCAAAGCAGCCGTAGGCCTACAGTCTGTACAAGTCTTGACCGCACAGCCGTGAGTGGTTCCCTTCTCGAAAAATGGATCACCGTACGTTTCTCGCTTACAGAGCGTATAAACCGCTAAATTTGAAAAAAAGGATTGGTTGATTGATTGATTGGTTGGTTGAGTGAGTGAGTGAGTGAGTGAGTGAGTGACTGGAGTTAACACCTGTGCGCGAATGTCAAAAAATGAGCCAACACAGAGAACAGAACAACTGAAGTGATGTATATAGCACCGGTAGAGAGGACCACATGTACAGCATCAGGTCACCGAAAGGACTGGGCGGAGCACCCAGCCGAAACTATCGCACGTGCAGCGCACGGTCCCAAACCCCGACCTTCCATCTGCAAGAGGCATAGATTCTCATGAGCCCCTGCAATTGCAGGGGCTCATGAGAATCTATGCATCTTGCCAGCAGACATCAACATCTCTCCAGATGTCGGAGGCAATCAGGGTCTTCGTCTGCTTTATGTACAGCGTGTCTCTCCGCGCACCGGAACTACTTGCCGGGGCGGAAGAGTGCAAGGAGGTGTAGTGAGCTGCTTAATGGTCTCTGCCGCATTGTCCGCTGCCATCATTTGTCGGAAAACAGTCGCAGTTTTGTCCAGATGACAAATATTATGCGGAGTCTATTGAGCGCCAATTGACGTGCCTCTACGACTGAAATGCGTGACAGAATAAGAGGTCTACAACGCAAAGAGATCCTCACGAGATCCCGCAACCTTGCAGGGTCTCGCGAGGATCTGTCGGTCTTGCATACTGAAATGGTTGTCGTTGGAATTTAATGGTACACTATAAAGCCGTCTGGCTGTCGGTAGCGCTTTCTGTAACTGCAGGAATCATCGCGACAAAAAGCGCTGCCGACCACAACGAGGACACATGTCGCTAGCGAAATGAGTCTTGGAACGTCAGCAGGTTTGATTTGTTCCTAGGTCTGTTTCACGGATTCAGCCCCGACACACCACAGCAAGATATGGATTGACCATGATAGTTCAAGGCTGACGCCAGAATAGCTTGGCGCCTATAGGCGTCAAGCTAGTCTGGTACCACCCAGGAACTATCATGGTTGATCTGTCTCCTGAATTGTAAAGCAGTCCTCAGAGGACGACTCCAGAATCTGGGTATTTCGTACCTGAGACATTATGGGTTAAGTGGCAGCAAAGGCTAGAAAATGGATACGCAATCACGGTCTTGTAAATCTCGTAAGCACTGCGCATGGTTCACCATTTTTGTATCCCGTCTTCTTCCTGTCACCGACTTTGACCCGCAAGTTGATGCAAAGGCATACTCCTCTGCACTGAGTGAATATGAGTCCGAAATAGCTCAGGCGGTTAAGCGTCGGAGCGAAAGAGAGCGAAGGGCCGAAATCGCGGGGTCGAGGGTTCAAGTCCCGGCCCCGGTATGCTGGACTTGCAATCCAGGGAAACTGAAAAAGACGGCCTTGTTCAATAGCATGTCCGTTGAAAGGTCCTGGTAAATCAAAGTGGCACAGTTGCAGTGCGCCCATCATGGCCGTCCATTATCACTTCGGTGCCGTGGAAGTTAAACCCCGAACTAACCAGCCAAACAACCAACACTGAGTGAATACAACGACGCACGGAATATTATCATGTTGCATGGTTTGTGTATGCTCGAAGCGTTGTCATCGTCGATTCAGCTGTTTTAGATTGGTGAAAAAAAGCCCAAAGACACGCTGAAATTTGGACTGAGCGTGAAATCTACGTGGCCCAGTTGTTGTTGTTGTTGTTGTTGTTGTTGTTAACGTTTATATATCAACAGTTTTTGATTCATCTCTGTGTTTGCTATGCTGTACAGTGGAAGAAGATGTCACAATAGGTTTGAATAAGTACCTGGTAAAAATGAGTTTCGGAATTATTCCAGAATGAATTGCGTAATACTCTCTTTATTCTGGGCAGAATTAACACATTCTGTCCCAGACTTTGAAGCTGCCATATGAAGGACTGTATTACAATTCTAGAGACAGATCGAGCATGATAATTCAAAGGTGCCAAGCTATTCTGGCACCATACTTGAACTATCATGCTCGATCCATGTCTTGCTGTGGCGTGTCGGAGCTGAATGAGTTAATGCTGGAGTTATACTTACACCTTAAATACACGTTGATAGGTACAGCAACATCCGCAATGGCCAGGCTAGACAGGATATGGCGAAGTAACTCCATCAGCTTCACCATCAAGTACAGGCTTTACAAGTCCCTCGTAGTGTCTATTCTACTCTACGGCTGTGAGACTTGGACACTGCTTGCAGACTCAGAAAAGAAAATCCAGGCCTTTGAGAACAAGTGCCTGAGGAAGTTGCTCCGCATCTCGTACCGCGAGCACAAGACCAACGAATATGTACGAAGCATCGTCACTTCCCTGGTGGGCCCACATGAACCCCTTCTGGCAACCGTGAAACGGCGCAAGCTTGCTTGGTTTGGCCACGTGACCCGACACAACACCTTGTCCAAGACTATCCTCCAAGGCACTCTCGAAGGAAGTCGTCGGCGAGGTCGTCAGAGAAAGAGTTGGGTCGCAAACATAAAAGAATGGACCGAACTCGAGATGCCAGACTTGCTTGCCACCGCCCAAAATAGAACTCAGTGGAGAGCACTGTCTGTTGCTGCTGCCTTTCAGTCCCCCCAACGCCCAGTTCGGGCAAGGGACTGATGATGATGATGATGATAAATACAATAGCACCAGTAGACAATAGACAAAGGCTGAACGTCAGAGCGTGGTTCACGTGTTTGACCCGGTTCCAGTCCCATTTTGGCTCCTCTGCCATTTGGCGCTGACATTCAGTGTGTAATCTTGTGTTGATCTAAATCCCCGGGAAGGTCGCGAATACCTGAAACCTGCCAAAGAATAAAACAATGATCATAATCGTCTGCTGGACTGCATGTTTGTATGTTACGTATATGTGTGTTGGTCTGTGATTTTGAACCTTACGGCCAAGGACCGTAAGGTCCAAAATCACAGACCAACACACATATACATCTATACCAAACATGCAATCCAATGCGTAGAGATAACGTCGTGCCCCAGACCGTCACGTCGAAAGACAAACGTTTCAAGCCAGCACAGGTGCACATGACAGACATAGGCTACATGCAATGGAATACACGCATGTCTGGTGAAGTCACAAAATGTGCACGCTGTTTGGTCGTGACACCCTTCTTTGGCAAAAGGTCTTCCGTGAGACCTATCATTTCTTCTCCATGATTTTATGCGTTGATCTTATTCCAAAGCTGTCACCGAGAGCTGTTTAGTCAACGCATAAAGGCATTCTTACACACCTTCTTTACGTCATCAAGGAGACAAGTCATCTTACGTGAGATGCACTTTGAACATATTACACGTGTGTGATACATCATGCATGTCTTGGAAAAGGTCTGGATCACCCAATCTGCACCCGAAGCTGCGGGCACACGCGAAACTGATCTTGATATAAATTACTTTCTGCTATCGTGCAGTGATAATTATCATGGTATGGCGTCATATGTTGCAGTATTTGACGTCATCATGTTTCAACATTTGTTTGGCATTTAAAAACATTGACTTCACATAACAAAGCATTGCGTCAAATGTCTTTGTTTTCATCCCTACGTCACACGACCAAACCTTTAGCGCAAACCGAACCACGTGACCTCGCTACAAAAACCCTTGTAGCGACTATTGGCGGACTTTTTGTAGCCTTCTTTCTGACGCGTTTTGGATGCCAGTTTTGTTCTATAAAAGGCCAGCAAAACGTTATACAGTACAAAGTTACTTAGTGTTGTTCGAAACAACAGGCACATTAATGGAGACGACGTCATGAAAGTTTTAAAATTACGTCATAAGTCTTTTATGTATAAATGTATATTCCTTTGACGTCAGTCACGTCTGGCGTGATCCAGGTCAGGAGATTTCTTCTTGATTTCTTTTACGAAAATAGCGGAGGAATGAAAACAAATACGTTTATCTCACTGCAGTGATGTTTACAACCCGAGCCTACGAGCGAAAGCCGATATCACAGGCTTTACAATACAAGTTATTGGTAGCAGGGGCTTGCTGCTCGGACCCTTATAAGCCTATGGGGGGGGGGGGGGGCGGGGGGGGGGGGGGGGAGGGGGGGGGGAGTCAAAGGAACCATTGCACCCCGAAGGCCTTCGGCCTTCAAGGTACAATGGTTCTTTTAACCTCCCTCAGGCCTACAAGGGTCCGTGTAGCAAACCCTTGCTACCAATAACTTGTATTGTAAAGCCTGTGATGCCGGCTTTCGCTTGTAGGCTCGGGTTGTAAACATCACTTCAGTGAGATTCTCAATACACGTATTACATAAACATCGATGTAAAATTTATTTATAAATGTAAGTTTTTCTTTAATTATTTAACTTTCTAATTATTTTCGATAGGTCTCTGTCGCCGCCCCTGCTGACCAAAAATCTAATACTTTTATGTTTTCTTTTGCGCCTTTTTCTTGTTTAAAATGATCGATCTACCACTGCGTCCACGAACAACCGCTGTACATTTTTTTTTAACCTTTTATTCTGTTCTCTCTCTCTCTCTCTCTCTCTCTCTCTCTCTCTCTCTCTCTCTCTCTCTCTCTCTCTCTCTCTCTCTCTCTCTCTCTCTCTCTCTCTCTCTCTCTCTCTCTCTCTGTGGTCAGTCAGTCATTTGGGTTCAACGCCGAGCAGGCGACCAAGGCCATCTCACGGCGGGATGGGTAAAAATCTGGTCAGCCAGACTAAAAGCAAGGTCTTAAGAAAGATGTAAATATAGATTAAAAATCTCAGGCTAAAATGTCGCACATGTCTTTAAAAGAAACGTCTACAGACTCTCAAAAAGGGCAAATAAAAAAAATTCACATAGTCTATGAATGCTCAGATCTTGTTAAAAATATTGCAATCTCTCAAAAAATTGAAGATTTTGTCCGGGGGAACATCCCGGAACAAAACCTTCAAGGAGTCTGCTGTGAAGTGTTTATATCTGGTGTCAGTTAGGTCTCTCTGTGGGTGGAAGTGCGCGTGTGCGTATGTATGTGTTTGCCAGTGTTCGCTGTCTTCGTTCAAATAGTTCAGAGAGCTGCCCTAATTTATCGCACTGTTCCACAGTGACCCATATTTTCGCTAGCAACTGTTTCTCTGTCAGACCAAAGCAAATCCTTTTTGAACCACTCAGCAAAACTTTCCCCAGTTAGTGCGGGCCTGCTTTTTTATTCGTTGCGGCACTGCTTCCTTCCTTGGCGTGACCCGGTTGGCTAATCCTGGGAAAACATGGCTGTTTGCTGAGAGATCTGACTAGCGTTTGGTGTTGGCGACTACGATGACAGCAGAAAAAGCCGTGTCGCCTCTTTTGTTCTGAAACAAAAAATAAGAAGACTCTGTGGTCAGATCGACGCGCGTTGTTAGCGTGGAATGCGGCTGATCCCAAGGGCAAGCTTAGAGCGGATGTGTCTTCAGAATCCTTTCGTTTTCGCAGCAGGGCGATAAAAACCTTTGCAGTTCAAGTTTAGTGCCTCAGTAGCTCGACGTCTTAAACTTGAAAGTTCTATGGTAGTGCATTACTCTTAAACTGTAGTAGTCGATGCATTGTCTTTGCATCCAAGTGACCTTTCGACCTAGGTCTCGGTAGTGGGGTATTTGGGTTTTGAAGTTAGGAAAGGGAAGTTAGGAAACTTAACCCTTTGGCTGTCGGTAACGGTTTCAGTCGCGATGATTCCTACACGAATCATCGCGACAAAAGCCTCTACCGACAGCCAAATGGTTAAGAGTAGTGCCTTATCTGCAGGCCCAGATTTGATATGTGGCTGATAATTGTCTTTCCCTCTCTAGTAGCTTTGTCTACTGTCTTAGTGGACGAGCCTTGGAGGTGGGAGCTTTGGAAGTAGAAAAGATTAATTTAATAGAGGCGTACCGCATGCTAATATGCGACAAAAAGCCGCGCATCCGTATGCTACACGTCTTGATTAAGTTAAAATGATGAATTGGGGTCACCCGCAGAAAGAAAGCTGAATGAGCCGTGAGTTCAGAAGATGAAAGGGATTTTTGTGTGTGCTTAAAGGTCGAATAGTACCAGGCTGTATGCACATTTGTCTGTGTACTTTTTCTGTTTGTACGTTTTGTCTGTTTGTATACTTTTTCTGTTTGTACTTTTTCCTTTTTGAGTAGACCGTCTGCTGTGTTCACAAACACAAACATGTTGGGTGTGCCCATGAGTGTGTGTGTGCGTACGTGTGTTTGTGTGCGTGCGTGTGTTTGTGTGTGTGTGTGTGTGTGTGCTTGTGTGTTTGTGTGTGCGTGCGTGTGTATGTGTGTGTATGTGTGCGTGCGTGTGTGTATGGGTGTATGGGTGTATGGGTGTGTGTGTGTGTGTGTGTGAGAGAGAGAGAGAGAGAGAGAGAGAGAGAGAGAGAGAGAGAGAGAGAGAGAGAGAGAGAGGGAGAGGGAGAGAGAGACAGAGAGAGAGAGAGAGAGAGAGAGAGAGAGAGAGGGAGAGAGAGAGAGAGAGAGAGAGAGAGAGAGAGAGAGAGAGAGAGAGAGAGAGAGAGAGAGAGAGAGAGAGAGAGTTGAAAGACTTGAAAGGCGGACAAACGCAGAAATCGAAACATTTACTTAGGTGCGGAAGAGGTTTAAAAAATACAGACACACAAGCAAACACACAGACAACAAACAGACAAACAAACTTTCAAACAAACGAAAAAGAAAGAGCGCTCCGCCCTCATGACAAGTCTAATCTCCCCAAATAAAGTGAAAAACAAAGCGACACGGAGTATACTAAATCATTTAAACTTATTGCGTACATTAAACACCGAGTCACTATTAATCCACCCATCAGCACAAACAAACAGGCACATTTGTCACAGGTGGGAAAGCTGGGTAACTACACTGTGTATCACTTTCGTCGTGCCCAGGAGTAACAAATCCTTTCACTGCAAAATCCTTTCACTGCATAAATGCGAACGCCATCCAGCTGCAAGAGGTATAGATCATCAGTTGCGGGAGCTCATACCTATACCTCTTGCTGATACCACTTTGTATCGATGATCAGGCTTTGCGGATCTTTGATGTTAAATTACAATGATCTCTAAAACACAGTCTGCCGTACGCTGGCAAGGAAGAGGTTATAATATTATGAACCCACTCAGCCCTGACGCCCTACAGCAGGAGATGGGTCGACCATGATAATTCAAGGGTAGTGCCAGATTAGCTTGGCGCCTTCAGGCGCCAAGCTAATCTGGCACTGCCCTTGAATTATCATGGTCGATCCATCTCCTGCAACTGGTGTATAGTCGTTAGATGACGCCTCCAAAATTTTGGGAAATACGGCCGTCGGGCTGAATGAGTTAATACAAGGAAATTAAACAAATAAATAAATACAATAATACATAAATAAAGAAATAAATATGAATTTAAAGTCAAGGAGAATGAGTCTGGTGACTTAGTTATTACATTAACCCCTTCCTTACCAATGGAACCAGACTGTGCTTATGAAATCTTTGTTAATTCGACATAAAAAAAAAACAACCAACCAACCAAGGAACATGGATACAAAATGGTGTTAATTAGTAAGAGGCATAGTTCTTTCATGAACCCCCGCAACTGCGAGGGCTCATGAAGATCTATGCCTCTTGAAGTGGAGCGTGTTCACAGAAAAGGGGTTAACATAATTTCTAAAAGTTATGGGGTTTTTTTGTTGGTTTTTTTTTACTAGCTGTAGGGTTCTTTCTCCGGGTACTCCGGCTCTTCCTCCCCCACGACTTTGGTATCAGTTTCAGCCCACTTAATCAAATTTCAAATACAAACGACTTTGAATTTCCAAAAACTACAGTAGCTCGCTTGAGCTTGCCCTTAGCACCACGTGAATGTTCTGTGTTTATGTGCAGTGCGGTGTGAGTGAATGCGCGTGTTTCACGTGAGCGAGCTTGTTGGGTTCATTTCGCGGCGGCGCTTTGAGCCGATTTTCAGTTGGGATAAAGCGCCTATTTAATGCGCTTATTATTATTACAATTCCCTTGATTATGATTTCACCAGTGCTCACAGCGGTATTTTAATTAGCACATTTCCAAACTAAGAACCAAATCCCTAGCAAATGTTGAGCAGTGTTCATAAAACGTTATTACTGACACTGTCACGGTACCGTTGTACTTGCTAAGCTCATCCACTCACCTCCAGAGTCAAATGACGTGAAATTAGCCTCGCCTGTTAAGCACCGCGCACCCTTCACGGGACAATGATCGATTATGGCAGCTCAAGAGTTCTGCCTGTTTAGCTGACAACTTCCTCAGAGCTGAAGCCTTGCCTGCCCCAGGAAGTCAAAAGACAATAAGTCCGGTTTTGGTGAAAAGCGAGAGTTTATTTGTATTACAATGAAAATCTGGCTGTTCACAAAAATGGACTTGCTGTCATTTGCAGAAGACATGAAGGCTGCATTCAACTAAACTCCCTCCTGTGACACTGGAGGCGAGAGAACTCAACTCATTCAAGACGAACGGTGTCCCGATACACGGTTTCAGTAGCGTATCTGGATGCCGTTCATTTCAAATGAGTTAAAGGGCAAACCAGGAGAAATGTCTCCTTCACATTAGCTGACACTAATCTTTTCTATGACGACTTATTCTGCGTGAGAGATTTTACAAATGGCGCGTGATTGATGACACACAATGGTGCGAGGCGACACAGGTTATGGAAAGACGTGGAGCAAATGAGGGCGACTTACTGTTGTACAATAGTTGCATTGTTTATATCTTAACCCCTTGACTGCTACTGACGATACCGCTCGGCGGGAAACAAGACGCGTAGTTACGTAGTTACGTAGTTACGCGTCTTTTCCGCGAAGCGGTATCGTCAGTAGCAGTCAAGGGGTTAAGCAAAGGTACCCTTCGCCCTATGAATATCTATTATAAGAAACTTGATGGAGGAAACCTCTTGTCTCATGTAGTAAGTGATATCAGGCTTTTCCTCTTGTCCTTTATGGCGTTGCAATCAGTCACTTTTTCTCGATGTTGGCTTTGTTTATAATGTACAGGAAAATCGAACGAAACGAATGTTGCTGCATTATCTCTCTAGTCAGAATCTGGCTTCACAGTTTATGAGGATCAACCCCTAGATAAGGAACATTCAAAGTGTCTAGTCTAACTTTACTGTTTGAATGCTTAGGTAAAACAACAACAACAACCAACCAACCGACCGACCGAGTGACTAACTAACTAACTAAATAACCAAACCAAACCAACCAACCAACCAACCAACCAACCAACCAACCAACCAAAAAACAAAGAAACTAACGACGACAACGACGTCGATGGCAGCCAGTTGCCGTGATAATGCTTAGGTAAAACAACAACAGCCAACCAACCGACCGACCGAATGACCAACCAACCAACCAACCAACCAACCAACCAACCAACCAACCAACCAACCAACCAACCAACCAACCAACCAACCAACCAACCAACCAACCAAAAAACAAAGAAACTAACGACGACAACGACGTCGATGGCAGCCAGTTGCCGTGATAACAAGAAAAGACTCATCCGTATTCGATGTATACGTGCTGGCCTGTGACTTAGGACCTTACGGGCAAAACTTCAGGTCCAAAATTACAGCCGACCAGCACACACATTGTGGAGTAAACTTCTCGCTGGTTTTTTGACAATACAGAGTTTGGTTACTTCGTTTGTTTGATCAGATTGCGCTGAATGAGAATCCCGCCAAAAACAACCAGACCCTGTTGACATAACTGACACTCCAACATCCAGCCAACACTGGTATCTGCAAGAGGCATAGATCTTCATGAGCCCCTGAATCCTGCAGGGGCTCATGAGGATCTACGCCTCTTGCAGACCAGAAGAAGACCCATTTACACCTGTATTGGTGTGTTGATGATAGGGAGGAGAGCATGGACGTTGTGTGTTGTTGGATCAGTGCCCCCGTGTTGTCTTTTTGTGGGTGAACAAAGCGGCCTGCTCAAACTTTCGCCTCATTCAAATCCATAGAGCCAGGTTCATTGAAAGCTTGAGGGGGGTGGGGTGGGGGTGGGTGGGTGGGGGGGGGGGGGGAAGGTACAGAAGCTAAAAGCCTTCGTGCCCACGACGGCCGCAGAGGGCCCGCGCACTGTCGTGCGCGGGCCCTCTGCGGCCGTCGTGGGCACGAAGGCTTTTAGCTTCTGTACCTCCCCCCCCCCCCCCACTGATCCCCCTCAAGCACGACACTGCGGAGTCGTGTGCCCAAGGACCTTTGCTTACTGGGTTTGTCTTGAACACTATGCGCTTGCACCGAGTTCTTCGCGTAAATCCTGATTACTTGATCAATATTAGGACAAGAGTAGGCCTACATGGATCCCACCCTATCCAGAAGGTCACGAGAATAGATACATCCTGCAGCTGGCATGGGCTGACTTACTGGGTTTGTCTTGAACACTATGCGCCTGCACCGAGTTCTTCGCGTAAATCCTGATTACTTGATCAATATTAGGACAAGAGTAGGCCTACATGGATCCCACCCTATCCAGAAAGTCACGAGAATAGATACATCCTGCAGCTGGCATGGGCTGACTTACTGGGTTTGTCTTGAACACTATGCGCCTGCACCGAGTTCTTCGCGTAAGTCCTGATTACTTGATCAATATTAGGACAAGAGTAGGCCTACATGGATCCCACCCTATCCAGAAAGTCACGAGAATAGATACATCCTGCAGCTGGCATGGGCTGACTTACTGGGTTTGTCTTGAACACTATGCGCCTGCACCGAGTTCTTCGCGTAAGTCCTGATTACTTGATCAATATAGGACAAGAGTAGGCCTACATGGATCCCACCCTATCCAGAAAGTCACGAGAATAGATACATCCTGCAGCTGGCATGGGCTGACTTACTGGGTTTGTCTTGAACACTATGCGCCTGCACCCAGTTCTTCGCGTAAATCCTGATTACTTGATCAATATTAGGACAAGAGTAGGCCTACATGGATCCCACCCTATCCAGAAAGTCACGAGAATAGATACATCCTGCAGCTGGCATGGGCTGACTTACTGGGTTTGTCTTGAACACTATGCGCCTGCACCCAGTTCTTCGCGTAAATCCTGATTACTTGATCAATATTAGGACAAGAGTAGGCCTACATGGATCCCACCCTTTCCAGAAAGTCACGAGAATAGATGCATCCTGCAGCTGGCATGGGCTGACTTAGAGACTGAGATGAACAAAATTTAAACCTGTGTACTTTACTGGCCAGTGATGTTTTACTTTACGGCTGTAGACAATAAGTTCAGACCAGACCAGAACACTTTGTGTTGAGTGGCACAAATGAGATGAATTTTTGGCTGGTTGAACTTTTTCTCCTAGGTAGAAAACTGCTTTGTCCGGAGTAGATTCAAGATTAGTGCCCAAATTGTCATCGGTTTGATTTTATTTATTTATTTATTTTTAAAATTTATTTTATTTTATTTCTTTTTATTTTGGTGGTTAGTGGTCGGGTTGGGGAAGCGCAGGGGCCTCCTTTCACAATAAAACTGACTTTTGACTTTGTTTCAGACGATACCGACCGGCGGAAACAACGCCGGCGTAGTTACGTAGTTAGATAGTGACGTAGTTACGTAGTTAGATAGTGACGTAGTTACGCGTCTGTTCCGCCGAACGGTATCGCCAGTAGCAGTCAAGGGGTTAACAACAACAACAACAACAGAGGCCTTTCAGCATATTATATCCACCCGATCACCTCTGTAAGACGGGTAGTGCGAAATGCAGTTTCCTAAATGCTCATGTTATAGAGTAGCCTAGTTTGTTCGCGTCGAAATAACCGTGCTATTTCTCTGCATACTAAAGGATAAATGACGTCGGGGGAAATTAACCTTTCATATGACCCCAGAAGTCACTGTGCAGCTTTTTTTTTTTCTTCTTCAAAGACGACTTGTTCATAAAGTTATTTATTGTGAACGTCTGAACTGTAATTACAATAATAATCATATGAACAAATACATAGTTTGTACACTTTGAAATGATGGAGTTCAGTCACGTCCGCTGTAGCCTACTTTGTTCGCTTCGAAATAACGGTGCCATTTCTCCGCCTAAGCAGAGAAATGGCACCGTTATTTCGAAGCAAACAAAGTAGGTTATAAAACCCTCTAGCAATCATTGGAGACAAGTGATTCAAAGTCTTACAGACCTAGTCCTTAGACAGGTCTGCATGGAAACTATAGTTATAGAGGTGATCGATTACGCAACGCACATCTCATGCCTGTGCCGAAGAGAATGCAGCGGCATAAGAACACACTGAACAACACAGAACGCTGTCTGGAGCATACACTACAGTCTGGCGTAGATGCTGCAAAGGGGGTGGGGCCTGGGGTGGCTAGGATGGGGGCAGGGTTGCTGAGAGGTTTGGGTGGGGTATCACAAATCGAGACTGAACTACCGATAAAACCTCTTCGTCTTTATTAGAAACATACGCGTAAATGTCGCCAGTAAACAGCACAAGGGGCTCTCGAAATCATTATACTGACGTGAAAATAAGGGCACTGAAAGTAGGGGATTACTGCATAATGATATATTGCTGAGATGAGTCCGTGACGTTGGACCATGTGGCGTGATGCCGTCACAAGTAAAATCACAAACCAGCATTCTTATGTTTCTGAAGCAAGTCAGTGGCAGCAAGTGGAAGTCTTCAAAATACTGATGTAAATGTCCAAGAGTAAGTGGCATGGAATTTTATAAACCCCTTGCAACTGTATGTGTGTGGGTGTGAGTGTGTGTATCAGTGTGTGTGTGTGTGTGTGTGTGTGTGTGTGTGTGTGTGTGTGTGGAGGGGGGGGGGGAGGTCAGTGAAGAAGAGAGGAGGGATGGGGGTCTTATATACGGAATCTGTGCATCTTACAGATGCCTAATGTTCAGTGAATATGAGGGTAGGGGGTTAGGGCACTATATAGTTCTAAAGGCAAGCAAAAGCCTTTAAAACACCGGTCCAAACTATACTATCCGCCAGTAAGTGGCATAGATTCTTATAAGCCCCCGCAATTGCGGGGGCTTATAAGAATGTATGCCCCTTACGGCATGTGGATATAATACAAGCAAACTATGCCACTTGCACATGGAGTGGTGGTCCCTCAAAATGAGGGTAGGGGTTAGGGCAGCATTGTGGAAGCATTTGGGAGCCGCATGCTACTGTTTTCTCTACAATTTCCGACAACGGCCGCATGCCGACTCCACCCGACAGTCAGAGCGCCAGACACTCGGGGCCAGTTGCACGTCGATACCGATGTACTTGGGGCAAATATTTAGGACGCGTCTTGGGGCCCCATTGTTAATGCGGCCACCCGCACCGTTAAAAAGTACCGGTAGATGATCTGTACCATAGAGCTGTCCGAAGGATAGCTGCTAGCATTGTCAATGATTCTAGTCACCCACTCTCTGATCAGTTTCAAATGCTACCATCAGGCAGACGTTTCAACATGCCACTTGCCAAAATGAATGTTTTTAAGAAGTCTTTTATTCCAACTGCTGTCTTGATTTTGAACTCTCGTTTATAACGCCGCGATAAGTATGATCTACTTAACATTACCTCCCATCTTGTGACAGATTGCTTGTGATAGATTGCTGCAATGATAATTTTTCATGATATGCTTTTGCAGCGTTTGTTAATGTCTTATATTGTTGTTTCATGACGAGCCGAAAGGCAAATTTCTGTCGTGCCTGGACTCGAACAGACAATAAAGTTGTATTGTATTGTATTGTATTGTATTGTATTGTATTGTATTGTATTGTATTGTATTGTATTGTAGCTGGACACACACACGAGGTTACGTAAGGGTGATTGCCTTGCATTTTCCCTCTCGACTGAGAGGCCAGTTGCACGTACTCTTTTGGGACAAAACATTCCTTAATGTTTTTTTTTTTTTTTTTTTTTTTTTTTTTTTTTTTTTTTTTGGGGGGGGGGGGGTAGGGGGGGGGGTAGGGGGGGGGGGGGGTAGGCGACATGGACGAAACAAAGTTTCAAACTTCTGTGTTATGATCATTATGATTTTGATTATTTTTATTTTGGGGGGTATATTTTACTTTCAATTGCAGACAAAAAGCAGTCTCCAGGGTCAATTGCAAGCTGATATGTAGATGAAAGAGAAGAGAGTCAAGCTTCTAAACGAAGAGTCTACATGGGACAGATTAATTTATAGAATTGTAGTGCGCTTTGCATTAACCCATTCAGCCCGGACGCAACTCAGTTGGAGATGGATCGACCATGATAATTCAAGGGTAGTGCCAGATTACTTTGGCGCATGTCGGCGCCCAAGCTAATCTGGTATTACCCTTGAATTATCATGGTCGACCCATCTCCTGCAACAGGTGCATAGTCGATAAATGACGCCTCCAAAATTTGGGAAATACGTCCGTCGGACTGAATGATTTAATGCCCTCTACAGCTTCTGACACAGTGACGTGTGTTCTCCAGTTGTTAATTGTTGTGGCCGTCCACACGCTAAATGTCCAAACTACTCACAAACCAATACACACAATATCCCTTTGTATTGACAAAAAGCGCTACAAACAGGAAAAGGATATGCAGTCCATTTTTACATAAGTTTTCCTTTTGTTGCCGTTTCTTCTTCTTTTTTTTTTAAATTAAAGATTTGGTCCGCACAGTCAGATGTGTTGTTATATTGCCTATGCTAATCTGTTTGACACAAACACGGGGTGTCCGCACAGTCAGATGTATTGTTATATTGCCTATGCTAATCTGTTTGACACAAACACGGGGTGTCCGCACAGTCAGATGTGTTGTTATATTGCCTATGCTAATCTGTTTGACACAAACACGGGGTGTCCGCACAGTCAGATGTGTTGTTATATTGCCTATGCTAATCTGTTTGACACAAACACGGGGTGTCCGCACAGTCAGATGTGTTGTTATATTGCCTATGCTAATCTGTTTGACACAAACACGGGGTGTCCGCACAGTCAGATGTGTTGTTATATTGCCTACGCTAATCTGTTTGACACAAACACGGGGTCGTTTCACTCTCAAACATTATTTCAGTCTTATTTCCACAAATGATAAAAGTTCTTTTTGTGAAAGTCGTCTTTGTTTCCACGGAATTTATTCAACGAATTCAGGAGCTAAACACGTACTGTGTGACAATCTACGAATACATAATTATGTGGAATTCATGCGACCTAATGTTTTGTTTGTACATTATTCATGAATTTCGTTACTAACTTTGTCGTTGAATTACGCTGAGTAAAGGAATGGCTGTACGCTTAGTAGCAAAGAAATCACTTTATTATTCCACACATGCTAACTGCTACATGACAGTCTCGCATGTGTGACTGCCCCAGTAAGCAATGGTCCTCTGGCCGATGTCGGTCGCACTGCGACCGACATCGGCCAGAGGACCATTGCTAACTGGGGCTTACCATTATGATACGATCATGACTTTTAGTGTCACTGTGCTTTCATACGTCTGTATATGTGATTCAGACGGAATAATCATGTGTGGAAGATACATCTAGTTACCCAGTCAGCACATGACCAAAGGGCCGACCTCGGTTTGCCGCCCTTCTGCGCACTGGTTTTGTGCTGGTTCGTCTGTGAATTAGACATCTAGGCTGTAATGTCCAAATCCTACCCAGCAAACATAGACACTTGACACTAAAGTCAATGCTCCATTCTTGACATTAAAAAAAAAAAAAAAAAAAAAAAAAAAAAAAAAAAAAAATCATCAGTCTAGCCAAGTCAAGCACGAGACTCTTCAACGTTATATATCTTAACCCCTTGACGGCTACTGACGAAACTGTCAGGCAGAAAATACATGTAGTCAGTTGCGAATCTTTTCCTAAAAAAAAAAACGGTAGTCAAAAACAGTTATAGTGTTAACCCCTTCGCTGCCAGTGCTCACGGATTTCGCGTCTGAAACCACTGCACGCTGACCGGCATTCACGTGAAGAACACAGACGGGAAAAGAAACAGGCATAACGAACACAGGACTAACAAGAGACATACACCCTCTTGAGCCCCTGCGGTTTATGTCTCTTGCAACTGAGCAACGCTCGCATTGCCTCGGCAGTTAAGGTGTTAAAAAACGTTGTTTTTTTCTTCTTTTTTTTTTCTTTCCCCTTATCCTGCGGTTAGTGCACCCCTGTACCCCACCGGTGTGCGGGGAGCCAAGGCGGCTCTCAACAAACCCTCGCTAATCTTTTTGTCACCCTAATTAACATATCTGGCCCGCCAAGGAGATTAACTGACTCAAGGAGGCCAGACGTTCTGCGATAAAACAGTTCGGCAAATACGTCGCCGTCTGCTGGGCTTGGACAAAAGGATTGATTGTACATTGCTTAACGTCCCGACAGCCACAAGGCTTTCTCAGGACGTGCCTGCACTGCTTGTGAAAAAAAAAACCCAACTAAACAGAACAGAACATTGAATGTATGTCGCCAGCCGGTCAAATACGTTAAATAAACCTAACACATGGGGCCTAAATAAAGCTAAGACCATTTAGCAACACACATCCAATATCAAGAGCTACAGGCAGTTCAGACAGTAGGGAGAGTTTCAAAAAGGCAAATACAGGTGAATGGACCTCGGGTAGACAGAAACACATGCCCCAGAATAGAGGAAAATTCACCCTGTGGGGCTGACCAGGGTGACCCTGGGAACTAAAAAGTACCTAACCCCACCCAAGTCCCCCAGGGTAGACTCGGGTGGGGGTTGGGGGGGGGGGACAAAAGGAGTGCTAATCGACCGACTTGCGTGTGCAAAATCATGCACAGTCAGTAGATGTTTTACAAGGATCGCAAATGATTCTGTTGTAATTGTAATTTTCAAACTGTAAGTTTTTGATGATTCCGTTTTGAAAGAAAGTTAAGCTTGTAATTTGGATATGTACTCCCCAATGATCGCAGATGATTCCGTTGTAATTTTCATAATATGAGTTGCTTTTTAAACGTTCAGTGCCGAGAAAATTTGAACACCACCCAACTGCAACAGGGGCGGATCCAGAGGGCGTCTCGACGGGGGGACCACAACAACCCTCCTCGCCCCCCCCCCCCCCATTTTTCACACTGTGTCATACAAAAGAAATTCAGACCAAAACAGTGACTATCAGGCGAGCATAAAATCATAACAAAGAAAGAAACACGCTTAAAAAGAACAATTACAAATAAGTTGTTTTGAAATTATTACTTCTTGGTGCTTTTCTTTTGGGGATTTTCTTTAAAATTGTACTATCGTGTTGTAACCGTTCTCTCTACGCGTGTTTCTTTTATTTTTTTCTTGGGGTTTTCTCAGACATACCTAGAGTTCTCAGAGGTGACGATTTTTATTTGTTAAAACTTTTCTTCTTTTTTCTCGGGACACGGTACCGCTTTTGGCACTTTATAAAAAGAAGGGCTAATCATATCTACATGCACTTGTCCTCCTGCCCGCCTCCACCCCACCTCTCTAACAAAACAAGATTAATCGGGCACTTCTGATTCTTATATGGTGTTAATTTTAATAATGAAAAGAATGTTCAAGGAGCAATCACCTTGTGATTGACAACAACACTACACTACCAATTACTCCTCCGTCTGAGGAACAACACAGCCATCTGTGAAAATTGTGATACTGCTCTATACACCCACAAACCTCCTCCATATGAGGAACACAGAATCAGATCACATAATTAGTCATGATTACCTATGATGTATACCTCTTACACTGGTTGACGATTACTTAAAGGGTTAGTTAGACAAAGGCCAGCAGCTGGAGAGATGGGTGGAACATTATTCTGACGTCTACTCCAGACAGAACGTTGTGACCCCATCAGCTCTTGACGCCATTGAGTGTCTGCCTGTAATAGATGAGGTAGATGCAGTGCCAACAATAGAGAAGCTCAGCAAAGCCATTGACAGCTTGGCTTCAGTCAAAGCCCCAGGCAACGACGGGATCCCCCCGGATTTGATCAAGAACTGCAAGACCACCCTTCTTCTGCCCCTGCATGAGGTCCTACTCCAGTGCTGGCAAGAAAGAGAGGTACCACAAGAAATGAGGAATTCCAAGATCATCACCCTCTACAAGAACAAGGGCGACAGAAGCGATTGTAACAACTACAGAGGCATCTCCCTTCTCAGCATTGTCGGCAAAGTCTTTGCCCGGGTCATCTTGATCCGTTTGCAGAAGCTGGCAGAACGTGTCTATCCCGAGCGGTCAACGGTAGACATGGTCTTCTCCCTCCGTCAACTCCAGGAGAAGTTCAGGGAACAACACATGCCTCAGCTCTGTATGTCGCTTTTATTGACCTCACCAAAGCCTTCGACCTGGTCAGTAGAGACGTTCTGTTCAAGATTCTCTCAAAGATTGGATGCCAACCCAAACTGCAGATTATGATAGAATCCTTCCACACCAACATGAAGGGGACAGTGCAGTTTAACGGCAGCACATCCGAACCCTTTGACGTATGTAGCGGAATCAAACAAGGCTGCGTTCTGGCCCCTACTCTCTTTGGAATCCTCTTCGCTGTCCTGCTCAAGCAAGCCTTTGGTAATGCAACAGAAGGAATCTACCTGCGAACCAGATCAGATGACAGGCTTTTCAACCTTGCCTGCCTCAAAGCCAAGACAAGGATACGCGAAGACCTCTCAGGGACATGTTGTTCGCTGACGATGCGGCAGTTTCGACCCATACCCAGCAGGAACTGCAGTCACTGATGGACCGATTCTCCCAGGCTTGCAAGGACTTCGGACTGATTATTAGTCTAAAGAAGACGAACGTCCTGGGACAGGACACAGAGACACCGCCATGCATCACCATTGACAACTACGAGCTCGACGTTGTCCACCAGTTCACGTACCTTTGGTCCACCCTCACCGATAACCTCTCTCTAGACATCGAGATCGACAAGAGGATCGGGAAGGCTGCTGCAACTCTTGCACGCCTCACAACTCGAGTGAGGACAAATCCCAAGCTGACTGAGAAAACAAAGATGAGTTCATCTACAGTACTGAGCACCAAAAGTGGGAAAATAGGATGAAAACAAAATGCTACAGATGAAACAATGCCTGTTTTAGACATGTCTGACAAAGTATAAATACAAATCGAAAAAAAAAAATCTGTTCTGTGTTGACACAATTGAGGATCGACTGAGGGGGGTATGATACCCGTTTCGGATGCACCATAGGGATACATGCAATGCACCCACTCTAATTAAATTAAATATGCACCATTTTGTGAACATGTAATGTTCAGTCAAAGAGTAAATATACGTTTTGAGGTGATTTTAGAAAATAAATCACCTAAACGAACAGTTAGAGCTGCGTCAAAACTTGGGACACCGTAGCATCTGAAACGTCATGCCAAATCATTTCACCACAAAAGCAAGAACAGCTGTTTTCCAGTAGTTAAGCACTAACAAGGTATAAAACAAGTGAAACAATATGGGAACCAAAAACGATAAAATTATAATAGTTGCATCTCCTAAATATTACACTTGTTAGTTATGACGTTTCAGATGTCACGGGACACCATGAATGAAAGAACACTTGTTTTGACTTGTTATTAGGTGTCATTTCCAGTTGCTCTGGTCTGATGGACATGCAGTCATTGATAGCATTATAAGATATCTCATAATATATATATATATATATATATATATATATATATATATATATATATATATATAGTATATATATATATATATATATATATATATATATATATATATATATATATATATATACAGAAAAATATTGCAAACACTAATGGTAATGGTAGGCAGTTTGATCAAGATTCCGTTCCAAGCAGGAGTGACGTCCCAGAATGTGTCAGTAACGGAGATTACTAAACCTAGACTTACCATCTGAATGCTCGGCGATTTGTAAAAAGAAAGCAAACACAGATGGTTCACTACACTAATAAATTAAGCTCTCAAAGACGATACATTTTTCACAATCCTAAAATTCTGAACGTTCATGTGTCCGATGCTGTATAGGACTTTGCACAAAAATGCAATCGTGACGTCACATGACACGTCCTAAACAAACAAGAATTCTTTTTAGGTTTGAAGGCATTTAGAAAAAAAATCACTACACGATTGATGAACACCATGCATAATAATAGTCATTGCACACAAAATTAATTTTGGTGCTGTCTCAGATTTGTTTGAAAATGATGAAAATGTCCCCAAATTCATTACCGATGTTCCACGAGACACAGAGAGTAAACGTAAGCACATTCTATTTAACTACTGTTATCTCCTATAAAAATACAAACATGCAAATAATAATGATTTAGATTGATGCATGGAACATAAAAGAATATAAAAATGCCAACCGGTAATGCAGATGGTCCAAGATACTTGGTAACAGTTGGAGATTCAAACCGTATGAGGCGCACGAGTTTCAGGCCCATGGTGGTCAGAAGTCGGGACGCGTCGCTGTTTTTTTGCGTACCAGGGCTAAAATGTCTATGGATTTTCTGTGTAAACATCATCAGTTTGTGTGAAATTTCCTGGGGAATTCCCACAACACAAGCAAACCTGTCGGAAAGCGAGTTTTGAACGAGTTTCTGCGATCGTTTTGGGTTGCGTTTCAGACGTAACATTTGGGACACCGCGATATAAAAAAATTCTCAGCATCCAAATCCTTCGAATATTTGTAACCTATTATGGTGCAGAATTAAGTATTTTGGGTATAGTTTGTTGATGCACATGGTGGACAAGCCGATCTTATCTTGTTGCCGACTTTGGAAAAGTGAAAAAAATACGTTGCAATGGGACACTTCGTTATGCATCCGAAACACCAATTTTCGTCCATAAATGTGTCAATATCCAAATCTAAAGCGAAAAAAAAAAAAGGTTTAGCACTGATTTTTTAATGTATGAAGCCCAAATTAAAAAAAATAATTTATTGTAGTGATGCACTGACGTAGTCACAATCTTCATTTGAGTTCACCCACTGATACCGTTCCTCTATTGGGAAGCCATTTTGGGCCACTATTTCAACATTTTATTATCAGTTCACAATTAAATTCATCACACAGATAGCCCCAAATATACAAATTTATACATTAACATTATCTTAATGCATTGCAACAACAAAAATGTCACTACATGCCATATTTTGATCGAAATCTGAAAAGCACCGCGCTGACCCCTTTTGGTGCTCAGTACTGTAGATGAACTCAGATGGCTGTGTACAACGCCTGCGTCATCAGCACACTGCTATACGGCAGTGAGAGACATGGACCACATATGCTAGACAGGAGAGAAGACTCAACACCTTCTACCTGAGAAGCATCCGCCGTAACCCGCATATCTTGGCAAGATAGAGTGACCAACACCGAAGTCCTGTCACGCGCTGGCCTTTCCAGCATGTACACCCTACTCAGACAACGCAGACTGCTCTGGCTCGGCCACGTTCAGCGAATGGAAGATGGCCGCATCCCAAAAGACATCATCTACGGAGAACTGGCAGCTGGGAGAAGAAACACTGGTCGCCTCAAGCTACGATTTGTAGATGTCTGCAAGAGGGACATGAGAGCAATTGACATTGACACTGGGTCCTGGGAACGCCATGCGGATGACCGTGCAAAGTGGAGAAGTATCTTCCACAACACCTCAAGTCAGGGGAAGAGAAGATGTCGAAAGCAGCAGCAGACAAGCGGGCACGCAGAAAGGAGTGCAACAACTCCATCAGACCAGCGACCACGTACATTTGTGATCTTTGCAGCAAGGACTGCCACTCCACAGTCACAAAATATGCTCCTTCAAATCCAGCTGAGCAGGCAATCAGATCAGAACAACTAGGATGCATTATCTATGGTCGATTCAGATCGACAGAGGCCCATTATATATTATAGTTAGTGATCAAAATCAAGACATTTTACACCTCCTCTCCGCTGACACGCATCAATGACTACATAGCTACCCTGATGGGCACTGGTGCATGCGCCACGGACACCACCTCAAAATACAAAGCTACGCAATCTGAGTGAGACTGGAGACCCACTGTGCTCAGAGAGTGATGTATGACGGGATTAGGGAATTAGCAATCACCTGTGACACTCGGGCCTGTCGGCTGCTCACCCCGGGGCCGGGGAGACACTAACAGCGCTGTTGATTTCTAGCATTCTGATCACAGTTGGCGTGTCCACAGTCGTAGACTTAAACCTATATGACTGCCACGTATGAGGATGCAATGAGAATGGTATCGCAGAGAAAGAGGTAATGCTTCTCAGGAACCCCTGTAACTGAATTGGCGCATGAAACTCTATGGCTGAGTTGGCCCCAGATCAACAAAGATCGGACACTTTCCCACCGCTGGGGTTGACCAGCAGTCAGCGACTTAGTGCCAGATGGCTGCCTCAGTCTGAGGATGCAATGAGGATTGCATCGCTCAGCAAGAGGCACTGATTTACATGAGTCCCTGTGAGTGCAGGGGCACATGGACACTCTATGTCTGGGTGAAGTACTGTGACAGGTGCAGGTCAGCAGTACCAAAGTGAGGATATTTGACTATAGGTCCATGAACACTCTAGGCCCACCCACCGATCCCGTGAGATAATTGTAAAATACACCGTACAAGAAAAGTAGAACCATCGAATAGTAAAACACAACTTTCACAAATAACCATCAACATTTTTTTTTTTTTAGGGGGGGGGGGGGTCAGGGCTGACGGGGGTGGGGGGGGGGTGGCGGGCCTCTTGCCCCCCCCCTGGATCCGCCACTGTGCAAGAAGTATAGATCCGCGGGAGCTCATGAGGATCTTTGCCTCTTGCTGACACCACTTCGAATCCACGTTCTTGAGACGTCTAGGGTTTTTTGGTGTTGAATTAACGAAGATTGCAGAAACACAGTCTGCGTCAACTGGTGCTGAATAAGTTGATTCCGTTTAAAACAAAGCCGAGCTTTTAGTAAGGATACGCCCTTGAACTATCACGGTCGATCTCCAGAAGTGGAATGTAACCCTTCAGAAAATAACTCCAAATTTGAAACTTCCACTGAATCGTTCAAAGTTTTATTGGCCTAAATTTATTAACCCTTTCTGTAAATGAGAATGCTGCTGAAGTGCAAGAGGCAAAGAACTTCATAAACCCCAGCAGATGCGGGGGCTTATGAGGTTCTTTGCCTCTTGCTGAGAGGCATGGATTCTCGCAAGTTCCTGCAAGCTTTAGTTTGCAGTTGCCTGTTTGTGTGTCGTCTACTAAACTCTGAAATAAGTTACCCGAAAACTGGACTTGTAATTATGTAAAGTCAGTGTAACCATTAACTCATTCTACCCCAACACCGAAATCCCCAAAATTTGCCATTGTCCTCTGAAGACTGCATTGGAGTGCAGGACACAGATCGACCATGATAGTTCAAGGGTGATGCCAGAATAGCTTGGCGCCCATAGGCGCCAAGCTATTCTGGCATCACCCTTGAACTATCATGGTCAATTCATATATTGCTGTGGTGTGTCTGGGGTAGAATGAGTTAACAGTAAGCCTGCCGACAGAGTACACGCGTGGTGTCTTATAGTCATAATATGATAATGATGACAGTCTTATTTTTGCGCTGACATATTATGAATATATGAATGATATTCTAGTCGGGTTTCACATACGTATTTATAATAACACGTCAACATTTTTCGGAGTCGCATGCCAGTTAGATTACTCTAAACGTTTTCATGGGTATTTGCTGATAGCTGAGTCCCTATCTGATGGTATATAGTTACTATATACTTGTAAGGTCTTGCCATAAAATACGTTGTTGTTCAGTGGAAAATAGGTCAGATTGGGTTGCCCCGTAGATGTCCTGCTGTATGTTCAAAATCATAAATATTATTTGTTTTAAAATGCAGAATCAATCAATCAATCAATCAATCAATCAATCAATCAATCAATCAATCAATCAATCAATCAATCAATCAATCAATCAATCAATCAATCAAAGCTCGAAATCGGCCAGCTGAATTATTTAAATGTGGGAGAGTGATTAACTGCAAGTGCTGCTACTGCTGCTGCTACCGATGATAATGATAAGTGATGATGATGATCATGAAGATAATGAAGATGAGGATGAGGATTATAACACTCTTTATGCTGCTGATGATAAAGATGATGTTATTTTAACCCATAAAATCCTGAGGTTAATACTTTTCAGATTTGTGAGTTGTCCCATGAAGACCACAGGACAGTGAAGGAGAAAAAAATGATCGTGATAGTTCAAGGGTGGTGCCAGAACAGCTTGGCGCCCATAGACTATCAGGGTCAAATCTGTCTCATGCTTCCGTGTACCAGAATTTAAAGGTTTAATCAGCGTAAGACGTTTTGAGAGAGAGAGAGAGAGAGAGAGAGAGAGAGAGAGAGAGAGAGAGAGAGAGAGAGAGAGAGAGAGAGAGAGAGAGAGAGAGAGAGAGAGAGAGAGAGAGAGAGAGAGAGAGAGAGAGAGAGAGAGAGAGAGAGAGAGAGAGGAACAAACGAACGAACGAACGAACGAAACTTTATTTTCCAAGGATTGAGATATTAGGCGCGCAGGCCTTTCTTACAATCTGTCCTTGCTAAGCTACTTAAAAATAAGAGGAACATTAACCAAACAACAAAAACTAACTAGATATAATCATCACACACACACACACACACACACACACACACACACACACACACACACACACACACACACACACGCACATGCACAAAGACACATACATACATGTACTCGTGCACATGCGCACTTTTGTGCATACACATACACCCGTACGTGCAAATATATCTACCATTTAAGTAGGTAGGATATTTGGTGTATTATTAAAAAGAAAAAAAGAAATGGAAAACAGAGCAAACAATTTAGAGGCTTAATGAAAACTAGCGAAAAGTGTGAACATGAAGCGTATCATGTCTAGAAACAAAGAAGAAAAAGGATCAGCATTTCGTAGTCTTAAAAAGGTAATCATGTACTCTACTTTTAAACAGAGAGAGGGACGTGGTTTGTTGAATAGTGGTAGGAAGTGAGTTTCATGAAAGAGCACCTGAAATAGATTTGAACAGGTCTATACGGGGCCTTTTTAAAGAGAGACTGTTTCTGGACGTGCTGTATTTTTTTTCAGATGGCGAAAAAAGCCTAGATAAGTAAGATGGGGCTTTCCCGTTAAGAATTTTGTGCATCAATACACATTTGTTTAGTGCGAGGTGCTTAACTAGAGGGAGAAGACCGATGGCCTGCAGCTTGGCATCAGTGGATAAAGACAGATCAGGGAGGATAAGCTTAGTAGCGCGCTTGTATAGTGAGTTTATCTCCTTGAAAAGAGAGAGAGAGAGAGAGAGAGAGAGAGAGAGAGAGAGAGAGAGAGAGAGAGAGAGAGAGAGAGAGAGAGAGAGAGAGAGAGAGAGAGAGAGAGAGAGAGAGAGAGAGAGAGAGAGAGAGAGAGAGAGAGAGAGAGAGAGAGAGAGAGAGAGAGAGCGAAAATAGCAAATACACGTGTTGTCGTAGTATGCACACACACTAACATTTCGCAGTGGATGGATAAATGTCTGTATGTTTCACAATACTTTTAAGGCAAGCAAATGCGCTGTATAAGGCAGTACTGTATGAATGACTTAAAACTAAACCAAAACTTTCGTCTCTTCTTTTCACAACAAAAGATACGTACATGACAATATTTCAGGTATCACCATAAACGTTATCATTTCTGAACAATACGGCTAACGGCGATATGTAAACACACACACACGCACGCACACACACACACACACACACACACACACACACACACACACACACACACACACACACATACACACACACACTCACACATACAAACACACAGATACGCGAGCGCGCGCGCTCCCAAAGTATCACGTACACATATGAAAGCAAAAACATGCAGTATTCAATGTACCCTCGGCATTCAAATATTATGGTATATGGAAATAAGAGACTCTCTCTCTCTCTCTCTCTCTCTCTCTCTCTAGCCTAGCCAAACCTCTCAAGAGAAGCATACACAAGCACCTCTACCAGTATTTGGAAAACCGCAGTCTTCTGCACATATTCCACTCCGGCTTTCGCCCAAAACACTCATGCCACACAGCACTAACTAGACTTGTTGATAAATGGCTAACTTCCATGAATAACTCTCAAATATCTGGTTCAATCTTTATCGACTTTAAGAAGGCTTTTGACCCTGTAAACATTCTTTATTGAAACTTCAAGCATATCTCTGCAACTCAGATGCCGTCCTTTTTTTTAATTCCTATTTGAGTGGAAGGAAGCAAAAAGTACTATTACATGGATTCTACTCCTCGTATGGTCTCGTCAAAAGTGGAGTGCCTCAGGGCTCTGTCCTAGGGCCACTGCTGTTTTGTATTTTTATTAATGACCTTCCGCTGAATCTTAGTTGTGGGCATGTTTCCTGTGACATGTTTGCCGACGACTGCACACTGCACACGCCTGACAAAAACGTTTCCACAATAAGCACACGTCTGCAGACAAGCTTAAAATAAGTCTCTGTCTGGTGTAATTCCAACTCAATGTCTCTGAACCCTTCGAAAACAGAATGCATGGTTATAACCACACGTCAGAAGCACCAGCTCTTCCCACTCTCTCTTAATCTCTGTGTAAACGGCAGCCCAATTGAGCAGGTAACACCTCACAACCTGTTGGGGGTGAATTTAGATGATCAACTTAAATGGCAACTGCATAATTATTAACAGTGTGTGTAAAAAGCTCTCGAGGATTCTGTATATGTTGTCAAAGTTGAAAACAATTACTGACACAGAGACTTCTTCTTTTCTACAATGCTCACATCAAGTCGCACATTGACTATGCATCAACAGTGTGGGATGGTTCTAGTGATGTACATTTGAAGAGGCTGAACTCACTATATAGGCGAGCTGCTAAACTTGTATTTCCTAATCCGGAGCTCTCAACCGACCAAAAGCTCAAGGCACTGAACATACTACCTCTAAAAGATCACTTTCTGTTCAATAAGGGTGTGTTAATGTACGAGCTGTATAAGCAATCATGTCCTATGTATCTGAGTTCCTTTTTCTCAGAGCGATCCCCCGACACTTCTAGGCATGGACAACAATTCAGGGTCCCTCTCCCTCGTATTGATTTATTCAAAACCAGTTTGTTCTTCTCAGGAAGTTCATTCTGGAATTCTATTAAAGCAGTAATTCGAACTGCAAACACGCTCAACGCCTTTAGGGATAGCCTCTTTAAGCACCTGCAATCTTTGACATAATGTAGTCGTCACAGTACTGAGATCATTCTTCGCAGGATATGGCCGGTGTGTGTGTGTGTGTGTGTGTGTGTGTGTGTGTGTGTGTGTGTGTGTGTGTGTGTGTGTGTGTGTGTGTCTGTGTGTGTGTGAGTGCGTGTATGCGTGTGTATGTATGCGAATGCGCGTGTGCCTGCGTGCGTGTGTTTACTTTAGTTGCATTTAGTTACTTTTTCTTACTTTTTCTTTCTTTATGTTAATATATTTCACTTCTCCCTGCCTTAGTTTGGATGTTTATATTTGGAATGCACTGAAATCGGGGCCGGATCCAGAGGGGGTGCTTTGGTACTACAGCACACCCCCACCCTCCTCCCCCTTGGTTTAAAATAACAAAAACATTTACTGCCAGTCCACAACATGGTCCGAGAAAATCATTCACTACCAGTCCACAACTAAAAACGTCAGAAAAACAGTTTCGGTTGTTGTGTTTTAATATATAGTAGACCCTGGCAATAAAAAAAAGAAACGTTAAGCATCCCCCCTTGAAAACTGATTGATCCGGCGCTGGAAATGTATACGGTGTGTGTGTGTGTGTGTGTGTGTGTGTGTGTGTGTGTGTGTGTGTGTGTGTGTGTGTGTGTGTGTGTGTGTGTGTGTGTGTGTGTGCGCGCGCGCGCGCGCGTGCATGTATTTTTGTCATTTATGTAGTAGATGTAGCAGCGGCAAGTTTGAAAACTGCTCCTGTTATCAATAACTTTTACCGTTGGAAAATAAAGTTTATTGTCATTGTCATTGTCATTGTCATTCTCTCTCTGTCATTCTCTCTCTGTCTGTCTCTGTCTGTCTGTCTGTTTGTCTCTGTCTCTTTCTCTCTCTCTCTCTCTCTCTCTCTCTCTCTCTCTCTCTCTCTCTCTCTCTCTCTCTCTCTCTCTCTCTCTCTCTCTCTTTCTCTCTCTCCCCACACACACACACACTCACACACTCACATACACACACCTGAACATACGCGCAGGTTATCCCGGTACTGTCATGATTTGGTTACGTCAGAGATTCTAGGTGTTAGTCTCTTCTTTTCATCGCAAAAGATACGTAAATGACAATATTTCAAGTATCACCATAAACGTTATCATTTTTGAACAATACGGCTAACGGCGTTATGTAAACACACACACACACACACACACACACACACACACACACACACACACACACACACACACACATACACACACACATAATACTGACGCATTATGCGCTCGCTCACGCACGCACGCACACACGCACCCAGGTACGCACGCATGCACACCACAACTCGAGCATGCACGCACACACACACACACATGCACACCACAATTTGCTCATGCACGCGCGCGCGCGCACACACACACACACACACACACACACACACATACACACACACACATACTCTGTATGTGTGTGTGAGAGAGAGAGAGAGAGAGAGAGAGAGAGAGAGAGAGAGAGAGAGAGAGAGAGAGAGAGAGAGAGAGAGAGAGAGAGAGAGAGAGAGAGAGAGAGAGAGAGAGAGCACCTGACGCCACGCGAAGGCCTTGCAGTATTCCGAGTACGTCCAGATGGCCGCAGCGATGTAGTACGTGGAATAAAACACATTTACCTTTCCCAGTTCCGGCGTCAACTGCACCTTACTGATAATAATAGCTTAAGAGTAGTGCCTGATTAGCTTCGCGCCTTATAAGGCGCCAAGCTAATCAGGTACTACTCTTAAGATATCATAATCCATCTTCTGTGGTTTAATTCTTCAAGTTACTGATCACAGTCATCATGATGCTGCTGAGTTTGCTGAATAACAAATTTGTTCAGCATCAAATCAAGGAACATTATGATTTTGAGCCCTCACATGTTGAGCACACCTTAATTAATATTCACAAATCACGGATCATTGTAGCCTTCGGTCACCAATCACGAAAACATTAAATAGGGTGATTACGTGTCACGATCGTTACTCATGACCAATCTCATTTATTTGTCACGTTTAGAAGTTGATTCTGAAACCTGAGCCTATTGACTCTGGCAAGGAAAGGGTGACGGGATCTTGCAAGATGCACCCTTGCTCAATGACGGGCTTTTATACAAACATGCCGCTCTCTTACACCCCAAATTTACACAATCCCTGGCATCTCAAGAATAACGCAACTGGCCACGCAAATCGGCACATCCACGCGCTATACTAAAAGAAAACTAAAAAAAAAAAAAAAAACCCGGAGGTTTGGTTTTTGAAAGGTAAGTGTGTCAAGAATAGCGCGATGTGCAATTTAAGTATAAGTATCGGTGCGCTGTACTTATGGGTGACTTGTGTGCTTGCACGTGCCACACGGTAGCAAAAGACAAAGTGGCCAGTGCGCTCCTGTTTAGTGGGTTGCGAAACACGGGTGCAGAAAGATATACAGGGATGCAGGAAAGACTGGAAGATCTTCATAAAACCATGATCACTATTTCTATTGTTCAAGGACGATAAAATACATTAGAACCTGCTCTGTGCGGTCACCTTTAATAAAGATCACCTGTCACTATGAACCCTAAAACTCCCAGAACTAAATGACTTCCAGTCGTAATCTATATGTCTTAATTGATCGGGCAAATCGATAGTTTTCACAGTCAAAATAAATTCAAACTAGACACCCAAAAACTTACGCCACAATTTATATTACATTAGATTGAACACTGAGTGCCCCAATATAAAACTAGTCGCACTCAGTTTTAAATTAGATAGTCCATTTCGTCAGCAATGAAAATTCACTTGCAAGAGCAATGTATCCGTATAGCCCCTCCCCCTCCCCCTCCCGCCGCCAATCCCCCTCACTCCCACTCCCCGCCACCCCCACCACCCCCACCCCCACCCCCACCCCCACCCCCACCCCCACCCCACCCCCACCTTGCAGGGTGCCAGACTCTTGAGAGTCTTTGCCTCTTGCTGGTTGACAAAATCTGGTAGCAGACAGTAGCTGGACCCTCACATCTGGGGCATTCCATCCCACTGCCCAACACAGTAGCAAAGGGCTAAACAGTCCTTCAATCAACTAATTCCAAATGCAAGACCAAGGTAGGCTACTGGTGTGCCTCAGCCTGAGGGTGTTAGATGTATCCCGAGCTCACACGCAGCACGCCAAAACGTCAGACAGTCAAGAGACCACATACAGTTACACAGGCTACAATAATCATGCTTGTGATCAAAGCTCTCGGTGTCAGTGTGCATCTGGGGTCCTCAAATTGCGAGAGAGAAATGAAATGAAATGAAATGAAACTTTATTTTTCAAGGATAAATGACTAGGTGCCTTCGATGACTTTTTTTCAATCATGTCTTTGCTAAGCTATAGCATGCACGTAAACACACATACACATAATTTTATATATAAAAGTATACATAATAGTGAAAAGTACAGGCAACAATAATTCCATTTCAAATTATCAATGCTCACATTACACCACACACACACACACACACACACACACACACACACACACACACACACACACACACACACACACACGCACGCACACACACACACACATTCACACTGATATATATATATATATATATATATATATATATATATATATATATATATATATATATATATATATATATATATATATATATATATACCAGTCCGCACACACACACACACACACACACACACACACACGCACACACACACACACACACACACACTGACACCAAGAAAAAAACATTATGATGTTATGCTGCAAAAGAGATGACAAAGAACACCTCAGCAAGTCTAAAGTATTATGATACATAAATATGAATAAGGAAATGTTTCTGCAGTCAATGACGGTATGTGAAAGAAAAAAATATGAACAATATGTTTTCACATGTTCTTAATAAATTTATGCAGTTGGTTCTTGAACGTTCGTAAAGAAGGTGCTGCTTTAATTTATGCAGGAACTGTGTTCCATAATTTTGCACCAGAGTAGGAGAGGGACGTCTTGTAAATATCTAAGCGGGGCCTTGGTACTACCAGATTGTTCCCTGATGTTCGACTAGCTCTGTGGGCAAGTGGGAACAAATTTGAGAGATAGGCTGGTGAGTCTGAGAGGGTGATTTTGTGCATGTGTACCAACTTATTATAAATGAACTGCTTGTCAAGTAGCAGGATATCCAGCAGCTTGAACTTGTAATCAGTACTAATGACTTGCGTGGGTCTGTCCTTTTGAGATTAGCATCACTGCTCCCATCCCAAACTGAGGAGGCTGAATCCAAATGTGGCTGAATATGGGCACTGTAAAAAAGTTTCCTTGTTGGTTCGTTAGTAAAATATCTTAATTTTGACAGTAAGAATAAGTTTTTGGATATTGTTTTAAACACTTTGGTAATATGGCTTTTCTAACACAGTTTGTCATCAATAATGATTCCAAGCACACGCTGTTCCTTGACTTGCTTAACAGACTGCCCATTCAAATAGAGCTGTAGGGGAGGCGGGTTCAGCTGATGCTTTTGTCTGGTAGTAATTAACATGCATTTGGTCTTAGTAGGATTCGGAATCATATAATCGCTTTGACACCATGTGGAAACATCATTCAGGCCGCTTTGTAGGGACTGGGTTATAAAGGAAACATCTGACGATGACACGTCAAGAGTTCCATCATCAGCAAAGAGACTACAGATTACACGGGGGTCGGATATATGTAAGGGAAGATCGTTTATAAAGACTGAAAATAATAATGGACCGAGGACGGATCCTTGTGGTACTCCGTGCTCTATCACCCCCTCACGTGAGTTTGTACCATTCACACAGACGTACTGTGTGCGCCCGTTTAGATATGATGTAATGAAGGCAAATGTGCCATCACTCAGCTGATAGGCAGCAAGCTTTTTAATTAAAACATCTTGGTTGACAAGATCAAAAGCTTTTGAAAGGTCCAAAAATACCGCTCCAGTCATTTGCCCATTATTCATAGCAGTTACCCATCTGTCAACCAGGTGAACCAAAGCTGTGTGACAAGAATGTCCCCTACGAAAACCAGACTGTAGTGGATGAACGAGTTTGTATTTATCTAAGAAATGTTGTAAATGTGTGTGGATATGTCTTTCAATCGGTTTTGACAGAGTTGACAACAGAGAAATGGGTCTGAAATGGTTGGGGTCATTTAAATCTTTTGTTTTAGGTAGCGGTATTACCGTTGCCGTTTTCAGACCAGACGGAAATTGTCCATGTTGTATGCAAAGGTTGTAGATGTATGTTAGCGACTCGACGACGTATGGAATAGCCATTTTAAGAACAGTGCTGCTAATTCCACCCTGGCCAGATGTACGTTTACTCTTTAATGAAGAAATGGATTTTCCCACTTTATAAACTGTTAAGAGCGGAATGTTGCAAGACGTGTTAGGTGTTAATCTTTCAGCACAAAACCTTTTTAGCTTTTCTGAAACATCAGACGGTTGACCGGGAGACGTAAGATTCTGTAGCGGTGTTAGTGGCGGTAGAGAGAAAATGCTGATTAAACGTATCAGCTGATATTTTAGTGCACTGTGCGGTATTTCTGGACCTCGTATTGCCGTTTATGAGATGGTGAAAGTGAGACCTCTGAGCATTTCTAACTAAATATTTTATAAGGTTTCTTTGTTTTCGGTAAGCTACAAAATTATTGCTCCTTTTATGATCATCTCGGAGCTGCATGGCATCCTTGATTTCATTGTTCAACCAAGCGGGAAGTTGGGGATTTTTCACTCGTTTCTCTCTGAAAGGAGCATGTTTATCAAGAACACAAAGAAACAATCTGTACCATTCAGACAGAGTCTCGTTTGGGTCACCTTGGTTGTAAACTGTGTGGAAAGGTACTTGACTTAGGTCGTGCAGAAATACGTCTTTGTTGAAGCGCTTCAAAGATCTATATCTAAAAGTTGTGTGCTGGTGTTTACGAAAAGTAGTATTTGCTTTCAATACTCAGCCACAACACACAGGGTAATGATCACTAATCCCTATTTGGGGCACCTCTACTCCCACTACCCTTGACTTATTAGTTGTGTAGATGTGGTCAATAAGGGTGGCTTCAGTGTAGATGTGGTCAATAAGGGTGGAGGAAGTAGAACTAACACGGGTAGCAGCAGTTACTAACTGCTTCAGTCCAAACATAGAAATGGTACATTCCCAGGCAGAGTTATTCAGGAGCAAATTGATATTAAAGTCTCCCAAAATCAACATTTCTGACGTGGCCTTTCTGACCTTATCCATCATAACTGTGAATTTGTTATACCATCGAAATGTTGATGCTGGGTTTCTATAAATGTATCCGAAGAGCACGGGACTAGATTTGTCTGCCCTCAACTCAATCCAGACACATTCCACCGTTGGTGATTCCAGGTCTTTACGCCTGCGGGTGATACCGCTGATTGAATTGTGTATATACACTGCTATACCTGTCTGTCCCGAGTATTCAGCATCGCGGCGCAAGACAGCAAAGTCAGAGAGAGAGAGAGAGAGAGAGAGAGAGAGAGAGAGAGAGAGAGAGAGAGAGAGAGAGAGAGAGAGAGAGAGAGAGAGAGAGAGAGAGAGAGAGAGCGAGAGAGAGAGAGAGAGAGAGAGAGAGAGAGAGAGAGAGAGAGAGAGAGAGAGAGAGAGAGAGAGAGAGAGAGAGAGAGAGGGAGAATCAATGAATCAATGAATCAATGAAACTTTATTTTACAACGGCTAAGGCATTGATATTGACACAGGCATTTTACAAACCTGCCGTTGCTAACGACTACAAGACTATCTACACATGCACATACGTATAAGTAAAACATAATACTTGCAGACAATCAACAACACTGTTCACATACTCATAGACTCTCAGACACCCCCCTCCACCTCTCCTCCCCTCCCCCCGCCTCTCCACTCCCCACCCCCACCCCCCTACCACACACACACACACACAGAGCTAAGTTGTTCAAAATGATACATGAAAAGGATAACAGGCTTAATTGGGAATAAATTGGACCCAGCATAGAAAGAAACATATAATACATGTAGTTAAGGCATCCCTAGGCCTTACGAGTAATCCACAAAATACTTGCAGAGACCCTTTTAAAAACAGACTAGCGAGGAGGCGGATTTTACATGGTCGGGAAGCGCATTCCAGATATGTGTCCCTGAGAAAGATATGCTGGTTTTATATAGATCGATCCTTGGTTTTGGGACTATGAAAAGCTTTCTGATGTTTCCAAGCTTGGACTCAGACTTGCGGAACAAAGTGGACATGCACTCAGGTGTTTTGCGCTTCCACACAGACTTGCGGAACAAAGTGGACATGCACTCAGGTGTTTTGCGCTTCCACACTTTGAACATAAAAATTGCTTTGTTATATTTGAAATGATCTTGAAGAGGCAGGAGACCTGCTTTTGTGAGCTTTTCTTCTGTGGTTAGGTGTGAATCAGGGCAGATTATTTTGGCCGCCCGTCTGTGTAGGGAACTGAGTCTCTTTAAATGGCCCTCACTACATCCATCCCATACCGTTGCCGCGTAATTGACGTGAGAACGTATGTGAGCATAATAAAATAGTTTACGGGTATCTGAATCAGTATAATATTTCAGTTTTGATAACATAAAGAGATTTGTTGCTACTATTTTGCATAAGGCGTCTGTATGAGCTTGCCATTTTAGCTGACTGTCGATTGTAATCCCTAGTAAGCGATGTTCTTCTACCTGACTACCTTTAAGTAAAAGGTTAAGTAAAAGAGGCGTTACTCATCTGGTGTTTTTGGCACGTGGCGATTACCATCGATTTCGTTTTGACTGGATGAACAACCATAGAATTCTTTATTCATCAAGCTGATACGTCATGAAGACTTTGTTGTAAGAGAGAGAGACAATGACAATGACAATGATCCTTTATTTGACAACGGTAAAAGTTTTGGTAGTAACAACCATTTTTCGAACTTGCCGTTGCTAATCTACTGATTACTGAGTTACTATCGCACTAATTGTTTTCTACTACTGAACAGGGGGGAAAAAAATACACGACACAACACAAGCCAAGAAAGAAGAAGAAAAAAAAAAAGTAAGGGGGAAGTGACATAGGAATTACCAACTTTACTGGTCGGGCATAATGACATGTTGTGAGGTTTAATTAAAATAATATAATAAGAATACACGCAACCTAATACGCATACATAACGCATGCACATTTGAGCACGCCACTCTCTGTGATCTCTAATATACACGTACGCACACACGCGCGCACGCACGCACGCACGCACAAACGCACGCACACACACACACACACACACACACACACACACACACACACACGTACACGTGCACACACACACTTCCGCGGCTTATAACGTTAAGCTAGTCAGTCATATGAGTAGCTAGCTACACACAAGCTGTACCGAATAAATATGATTCATCAAAACCTGGGATACACGCAATTAATGATCTAATCAGAAATAGTATTTTTCAATAATTTATGTGCACAGTCACGGGGATGCTGCTGACAAAAATAAGTACTTGATGAGACTGACTTTAAACGAGGAAAAAGTAGCTGATGTCGTGACGTTTCTTGGCAAGGCATTCCAAAGACTAGGGCCAGAGAACGTCAAACTCGTCTTATAGAGATCAATTCTAGGTCGCGGCACAATAAGAGATTTTCTTGATCTGGAGTATGTTGATGACTGGACGGTAAATAGCGATGTGATATATCGGGGTAGTTTATCGTTTAATGCCTTGAACATAACCATTCCCTTATTGTAAATTAAATGATCTTTCAGGGGCAGAATTTTTAAGGCTGCCAATTTTTGGTCAGTAGTTAAGCTGGGATCAGGGAGTATTAGTTTGGCAGCTCTCCGATGTAGAGAGTTCAATCTTTTCAAATTGACATCGCTCGAACCATCCCACACAGTAGAAGCATAGTCTATTATGTGATCTAATATGGGCATTGAAGAACAGTTGACGTGTCTCCATATCAGTAATGTGTTTAAGTTTTGCTAAGACGTACAGATTTCTGGAGACAATTTTACAAACATTACTGATGTGTGGCTGCCATCTAAGCTGGTTGTCCACCGTTACTTCTAGCAGGCGATGGTTAGTAACTTGGCTGATGGTTTTGCCTGGAAGGGACAGACTGAGTGAGAGAGAGCCAAGCTGGTGTTTTTGGCGGGTGCTAATTACCATGCTCTCCGTTTTTACCGGGTTTAAAATCATAATATTATGACTGCACCATTCATCTGAATATGATATGAGAGAGAGAGAGAGAGAGAGAGAGAGAGAGAGAGAGAGAGAGAGAGAGAGAGAGAGAGAGAGAGAGAGAGAGAGAGAGAGGTTGGAAAATGGGGTGATGAGAGAGGAGACCCCCAAATGTAATATCATATAGTGTTTAGACAATACTGGTCGATATATTTTTCCCTTGAGGGTATTATTTTGTGGTGTGCGAGCTTTAACGAGCATTTCGCCGCCACCCTCCCCCCCCCCCCCCCCGACACCCCCCAACATCCCCCCCCCAAAAAAAAATAAATAAATAAATAAATAAAATAAATAAATAAATAAATAAATAAATAAATAAATAAAATAAAATAAATAAATAAAACCACGTAACCCACGAGAGACCTATTGCCTAAGCAGTTTATATGCCACGTGAAACCACTTTGTACCCGTGTTCCTTTCACTACTGTTGATCATTGACGCTGAAGTTCAAAAACACGATCTGCATCCAGTGGCAGTGGCAGTAAAGTCTACATCTATGTTCTTTAACCCATTCACTGCCAAGAAAACGTGAACACAAATCCAACTGCAAAAAGACATAGATCCTTATGCCACCCCTCCCCCCCCCCCCCCCCCCCCGCGACTGCGGGAGCTCATGAGGATCTATGCCTCTTGCCAAGACCAATTTGTATTCATGTTTCTTGGACGGATGTGGCTCAGTTTTAGTCGCTGAATGAACAAAGATTTCAGAAACAACAGCAAACAACAACAAAAAGTACGCACAGCGGCAGGGAAGGGGTTAAAGTGAGGTCAATTGGACTTCGTTATGCGACTGGGAAAAAATGAGAACCAGATTGAGGTGTGAGTGTACATTGTCTACATCTGTGGCCTTCAGCGTGTAGTGATTTCGTTGTGCGACTGGAAAAGGGGGACACGCCAAGTGGAGCGGCAGCAGGGAGGGCGCCAGTCAGTGAACAGCCGGCTATTGCGAGAGGCAGAGTGAGAGCGAGAGGGGGTGGGAGAAGGTATCGGAAGGAGGAGAAAAAAGGACAGGGAAAGAGAGAGAGGATGAAAAAGACAGAAGGAGGCTTAGGAGAGATGACTGTTGTAGTCTCGTCTCGCCTCCTGAAGTGTTTTGGCTGATTTGAGGTTTGTGACCGGACAGGCTAGGCTAGCCCAAACGTTTCTCTCCAGCAGAAACGCGAAAGATTTTTTGACGCTACGGCAATAAACTGTGAGGCAGAAACAGCAAGCGATCATGCTGTGAAAAAAAAAAAGGGACAGAATAAAGAGCACTCCATGCACCTTTTGAGTTGTAAAGTTTCGCCGTACAGTTGTCCGTATTTTCAACATATACTGACGGAGAAATACGCTGTGAAACGGTGGAAGAATGAATAAGTGTACATGAAGCTCGTTCTTCGCTATCTGTATCCACATTAGCAAACGACTAATCACAGGGGAGGTTCCGAGATACAAGGAGACAAGACGCACACGCAGTCAGCTTCACGTTGACTTTGCCAGCACAAATCCAAACTTGTAAACGGATAAGAACAAAAGTACAGGCGAGCGGACCGCTGTGGATTATGTGACACAAATAAAACTAATATGACGTGAGCGTACTGTCAGCCAGCTGCCGACTTCGCTTCTGAAGCGACAGGTGACCAGTCTCCTCTAGGCTGTTCCTTCACGGCATTTCGACCTGGATTAACGCTGAAAGGTGCGCTTTACCGATGGATTACCTTTTTTTTTATAACCGCGTTAGCTTTCCGGTAAAGACCACTGAAACGATAAGAAGTCTCCCATTGCGCAAAAGGCCATCGGCGACGTCGGCCGCCGTTGGCCCGCGCACGGCCGTGCGCGGGCCAACGACGGCCGACGTCGGCCCGATGGCCATTGCGCACTGGGCCGTACACCCGGCGTGACCTGCCCGCACGCCTGATAAAAAAAAAAAAAGTGAAAGATATCCACTGTTTGACTTTGGCAGTCGCATTACAATTTCTTTTGGTGAGCCCGCTGGCTCAGTTGAATAATGCGCGCTTTCTCGCTACTAAACATGTAGACAAATTTTCACGTTCCTTCTTTCAGATAAGATTTTCGAGAGCATTGGTGGTGCTAGTCCCGGCCGGAACCTGCCTGTATCAGTATTTTTGACTTGGTAACTGTGATACGAATTAATTTATACTCCGTCCTCTTTCTGTGTTCATTTTGTCACGGGCTGGATGTCGTCTTTTTGCCGTCTCTGTGACAGAGTGGTGTGAATGAACGCCAGTTTTAATTCATCACGCCGATTTGTGGTCTTTCGTGGAGTACGCTTCGCTTCATAATTGTCGACAGGTAAGAGAAGCTTTAACTCTTTATTTCCTGAGGTTGATTTTTTTTCCCCCTTATGAAGACTGCATTACAGATTAGGTGATAGATCAACCCTTTTAGTTCAAGGGTGGTACCAGAATAGCTTGGTGCCTGAGGCGCCAAGCTATCACTGGCACCAGCCTTGAACTATCATGTGGTAAAATTTATTTCTTACAAGTATATCAGGATGAAAAGGATCAAACTCACCATTCTGTTACACTCACCTCTCTTTAACGTCTGGTTTTTTTTTTTTTGTCTTTTTAACGTGTTGGCTGTCGGCAGCGCTATTTCCTCCAGCACCGACAGCTAAAGGGTTAATTGTGATAGTAATCTCTTCTAGGCCTGTATTATTATTTCAAAATTAAAACACGCTTACACTCACACACACACACACACATACACACACATCACACACACACACTCACACACACACACACACACACACACACACACACACACACACACACTGACACACACACACCACACACACACACACACACACACACACACACACACACACACACTGACACACACACACCACACACACACACACACACACACACACACACACACCACACACACACACGCTCAGGCGCGCCATAAAGTGATTGTAACTTTAACTCCTTCACTGCCGAGAAATACTGACACAATCCAGCTGCAAGAGACACAGATCCTCATGAGCCCCGCAGTCGCGGGGGCTCATGAGGATCCATGTCTCTTGCTGAGACCAATTTGTATCAATGTTCCTTGGACGGTTGTGGCTTTTGCTCGTTGAATGAACACAGATACAATGTACGCACACTGAGGAGCAGGGAAGGGGTTACACTGTAGGACAGATCATTTGCATATTTAACCCCTTCACTGTAAATGACCATGGACTGTGTCTCGGAAACCGAGAGTGTCTGCCCGAGACATCTCAACACCGTAAATTCGAGTGTAAGGGACCCTGCGAGAGACATAAATCCTACTGCCACATGCATAAATCTTCATGAGGCCTCGCGTCTGCGGAGGCCCATGAGGATTTATGCCTCTCGTAGTTGGATGGTGATCGTGGTGTATCGGAAGCGAACTAGTTAGGCCTTTTAAGGTGTTAACCCTTTGGCTCTCATCGCGACATAAGCGCTGTCGACAGTCGAAGGGTTAAGATGACTTGCCCTCTTTATTTCTTAGCACATTCTAAAAGAGACCCGCTCTTGCATTGCACGCATCTGTGATTTTATTTACAAAATGGTGTCGTCTCTGCTACTATACTGACGAGCAAAAGAAACGCGACGTTTTTGGAATCATCGGAAACACTAAAGTGTTTCCGATGATTCCCAAAATGTCGCATTTCTTTTGCTCCTGAGCATATCTCCATAATTTTATTAAGCCGACGAACGCGGCTTATGAGGTTCTCTGTGCTCTATGCGGTTGCGGATTGCCGATTCAGTGTGTCAAGGGGTAAACCCACGCACACTAATTCTTCCCTAACTGTTGTAATCAGATATATCTTGCACGAAATGTACCCTGCCCTGCCTACTGTAACAATGCACGCTTTGTTTCATTTTGTTTTTATTCACTGTTGCGATCTGTTTCAAGATAGGTCTACCGTCTTCAGTGTTTTAGACAATTTGATCTCCACCCAACTGCAAGAGGTATAGATCCTCATGGGCCCCCGCGACTGCGGCGGCCCGTGAGGATCTATGCCTCTTGCTGAGACCAATTTGTACCCAGGTGTTTTGGACGGTTGTGTCTTGGTCGCAAACAGGGCCGCTGGGGTTAAAGTTCACATAAAAATACTGCCAATCGCAGAAACTATAATTATACGGGTGGATCTAAGAGTTTCAGCAGCCGAAATCCACTTCTTATCTTTTTTCTTTTCTGTCAGATAGGACGATGTACAAAACAAGAAGGTATTTTTCGTACGTGTGTTGTCTCCTGCGGCTGCTTGGGCCTGTAATACGTGTGTTGTCTCCTGCGGCTGCTTGGGCCTGTAATACGTGTGTTGTCTCCTGCGGCTGCTTGGGCCTGTAATACGTGTGTTGTCTCCTGCGGCTGCTTGGGCCTGTCAGTGAGAATCTCCGTCCCTTGCTGCCAGTCGTTCATCGTATGAGAACGCCATCTAAGAAATAGATGTATACTAATCGTGCTTTTTTATTCACACCGAGCAAAATGTCCTCGGGCCGACGTCGACAGCAGATGGCCCGCGCACGGCGATGTCTGCCAGACGACCTTTTACTTTATGGGGTACAGACGTTGTGTTGCTGTTTTGTAAGCTAAGGGTACCAAGTCTTTCCGTGTGCACTAAGGATTAGCGTTAGGGTAGACGCTCAGATGAAGAGGCGGTTTCATTTCCGTAATCGCAGGAAGTATGCTATTTTTTTTTTTTTTTTTTTTTTTTTTGCTGCGTTCACGCAACTTGACACAGTGCTGAATGATTATTACCAGGTCGCTCACTCACAGACGGAGGTGGCTAAACTGTGTGCTGGTCTGTGGTTTTGGGCCTTACCGGCGCCTTAGAAGAGAGGGATTTCATGAGGATCTGTGTCTCTCGCAGTTGGATCGGGCTCACATTTTCTCAACAACGAAGGGGTTAACCCATTCGCTGCCAGCGGACGCGAAATGCGCGTCGGAAGTCCTCACTGCACACTGAGTGACACTCGCATGAAGAACACTAGTCCTCACTGCACACTGAGTGACACTCGCATGAAGAACACTAGTCCTCACTGCACACTGAGTGACACTCGCATGAAGAACACTAGTCCTCACTGCACACTGAGTGACACTCGCATGAAGAACACTAGTCCTCACTGCACACTGAGTGACACTCGCATGAAGACCACAATGTAACGGGGACCGAAAATAGGTCTAAAGAGCAAAGGGCTTACAAGAGACATTAACCCTCATGAGCCCCCGCAGTCGCGGGGGCTCATGAGGGTTAATGTCTCTTGCAGATGGATCTCCTTCAACTTTCCACCGTAGTTAAGGTGTTAAACGCACAGCAAATGTTCACTTCACGAATTCTCGTTTGTTCTGTGTTTGTGCTCGAAAACGCAAACATTGTAGGGTTTCTTGTCACTGCCGGACTGTCGTCACTTCAAAATTGATTCCGACAGGTTGGAAAAATAATAATGATTTGATGTTCCGCCCACTGACTGAAGGCGAGTGTCTGACACAGAGTGCACTTTCCAGTAGGTCTAGTTCAACACACCTTTCGTTGGTTGGGTGATGACAGCGTGGAAGTCGCGAGAGACAGATCGCCGTCAATCCGTCAACTGGTCGGCATTCCATAACCTTTACCCAGATCTCCCAGCTAAAGACCGCCATCTGCAAGTAGCATAGATTCTCAAGAGCCCCTGCGGCCGCAAGGGCCCATGAGAATCCTTGACTCTTGCTGTAAGAGATGGGGAACAGCTGCGTTCTCGGGCGAAGGTGTGATGGTGGTTGGAGTCTAAGCTTTACAGTCCTGTAGCTTTAGTCGTAATCCGCCCATCTCAGGTTTTTGATCAACAGAACCACGAGCGTGGTTCTTTGTCGGTGAATCATTCGATACCTGTTGATATCCCTTCCACCTCCCCCCCTCCCCTCCCCTTCCCCCCTCCCCCCCCCCCCACCCCCGCTACAATCCAATACAACAACACCCCAGCTCCCCATGTCTCATGCACACAATCTCTGTGTCTCGCTGGCACGCGCGTATCAGAGGTTTAACAAGAGCATTGCAGATGATGTTACTGTAAACACGTTTTTGCGCTTCATGGCCAGTGGAACCACCGACGGGTTCACTAATTCAAGGCGCTACGCATCAACAGCTGTGGGAGTGTCGTAAAGCGTTGCCGGCGGCAACGCTTTACAACACTCCCGCAGCTGTTGATGCGGGGCGCCTTGAATGAGTTCCTGTTCAGGTGTATGAACTCTTACGTCAGGCCCCTGTCAAACTAATGTTCAGTGTATGGTTAAATCCTAGTCGGCTTTTCCCTACTGAGTTACACTGTGTGGATCCGATGTCTTTTGAGAGTCAAAGACGATGTCAGAAATTTATGCAGCGCACTCGTTTGCTCGGAGGCTTTTCGGTCGGTTTTTTTTTTTTTTTTTTTTTTTTTGCTATTGCGTATTGTGTGGCGGTAACGTCCGGGGTTTAGGCCTAATCATACACTATTCTTCCAGTGGGAGGTACTGACGCCCCCGAATTTCCAGGCCATTCCGCTTTCTACGCCCCTCTCACTGGGGAGAAAAAAGAAACACACAGACGTTTGACTTTTCTCAGTGTTACGTCGGTGGAAGTCGAGCAGTGAAGTTTAACAGAAGCTATTTTCTGCAATGTACTTGGTTTATGATCCGACTATGTATTGTTTTATCGCCTTTTATGGCCAGATTTATAATCTGGTATTCTTTTCTTGCATCCTGAAGGTTCGTTTGCGCAGGCTGCATGTCGCCACAATTTTGAGAGCTCTTGATAGTGTTCATCACAGGTTGAAAGTCTTCCGTCTGCAAGAGTCATAGGTTCTCACAGCCCCATGCATCCGCAGGGGCTCATGAGAACCTATGACTCTTGTTGGCAGAGGACAGACCCCATTTAGATCTAAAATGTTCATAGTCATCTTTGGATTGGGTAGACCTATAACTCGATAAGACATTGCACGGGATGCTTGCGTTTATAGTGCTGAGGGACGCTTATCTAATTTAGCCCTTTCCTGGTTGAATGAAATTATTAATATAAAACAAGCAACTGCATGGCATTCCGCTGATAGAGAGTCTTTGGCGTATGCACGGCGTTCAGTTAACCCCTCCGCTGCCAGTGGCCGCAGATTGCGGTCTTGAAATTTCTCTTCACTCAGCGCCAAAGATTCCCATCCGTCGAGGGAACATCGACACAAAGTGGTGTCAGCAAGAGGCATAGATCCTCATGGGCCCCCGCAACTGCGGGGGCCCATGAGGATCTATGTCTCATGCAGTTGGATCGTGTCCTCTTTTTCTCGGCAGTGAAGGGGTTAAACGACCCACCAATAGTTACAAGTTCCCAACTAACGTAGGAAAATAGCAAGGACACCTGTGTGCGTAAAGATACGCAAAAGAACCTCTCCTGGCTCCCTTTTCCGCTAACTTGCTATCCAGCCATTAAATTTTAGGTTCACACTCACCGCATTTATCTTGAGATGCGCATTTGTAACTGCATGCACTCTAATAGACCTACAAACTACCCGCCCTTCCATGGGCTTTTCTGTACGCACAGATTAAACAGAGGCTGTCTAGAACGGCCCGTAAAACAACTTGTTACCTTCGCGTCCCGTTTTCTGGCTTCTTACCTGTATACAACCCTGCACCGTTATCTGCCCACCTTGAAACGGCGACCAAGACCGAACTACTGCCATCTGCAAGAGGCATAGATCCTCATAAGCCCCTGCATCCGCAGGGGCTTATGAGGATCTATGTCTCTTGCAAGGATAGACCATGGAATGACATTTAAATTTGCGTGTGTTCCTGAGGTAGCCGGAGGGGTTTAAGACAGTATAAATGACAAGGGGGTGTTTACTAGAAATTGACAAGAAGATTACGATCCTTACCAAAAAAAAAAAAAACCCACAAAAAACAAAAACAACAAATAAACGGCCATAGATAGACTGTAAGGCTGAGGAAGAGAGCAAGTAGTTAATGTCTTGTACGATGTGCGCAAAGAGGTACTGTAAGCCGTTGACCGATGCTCGTAGTGCTGATACGTACACCTTTGTTTTAATTGTCTGACAGTGAAAGCTTAATGAAGTTTTAGCGCTTTGACTGTCGGTAGCGCTTTTTTTTTTTCGAGGTGATTCCGACAGCCAAAAGGTTAAATAGCTAACAGACCCATTTTTTTCTACACCATCTCGCATGTTCTGTTCACAGATTTTTCACAGAAGAGGGCTCGTGATACTTTACAAAGCAAGTGAACAGTGAGAAAAGAGATGAGGGTGGATGGGGGTACGGGGAGAGGCCGGACTGGGGGACGGAGCGGGTGGGGGATGCTGTCACAGGCAGTCTAATGAGGGGTAGAGCTGGGCAAGGGACGGGCATGTGTCATGCACAAAATGACATTTTGAACGTGATCTAACGTTACGTCCTTTCGGAAATTACATGACTATTACCAAGTACCAGGAACAACAGCGGATAGGTATATAGTTTTGTTTGTAATGGCGGCGATTAGGCTTAGTGCACGACCCATCTTTTGCAAACTGTCCTCGGCCAGTCTACAATGGCCTAATTATCCGTCTTTGTAGTTTAGATCCGATGCTTGACAGTGATGGGGGAGTGATGAGGAAGTCACGTTTTCCTGGGTGGATCACAGACGGCGCGCGTGGCGGGCGTGCCGTGGCGTACGGCGTGTCCGACCTTTTGTCGTCAATAGTCGCCAGTCCCGGTGAGAAAAGCCCTCAGTGACCAGCAAAGACCTATATGTCGTTCCAAAGATCTTTTATTTCTAATCAGAACCTACTTTAGCTCATTCACGGAGCCCCACATCAATAGCTGCGAAAGTGTCGTATAGCGGGATTCTTTGAATGCGTTAACCCCCTTGGCTGTCTGTAGCGCTTTTTTTTGGTCGAGGTGATTCCTGCAGGAATCACCTCGACAAAAAGCGCTACCGACAGCCATAGGGTCATCACAGCGATGACGCAGCTAGATCAGTAAAAGTGCTTCGGTATGCGATTGTTCCAGCCCGTAACAAAGGCTACACAGGTTACAACGTGCAGTGGCAGGGAACGAGAATCATCAGTCTAGTCCTGTCCTTATCAACTTTCGAGTGTTACTGCCGATTGAGCATGCGACCCCACGGGTTTTGCAAGGGGCCTTTATCAAGTTTTGGTGTTTTGAGACTGTCATTTCTACAGTGACTGATGACTGGAGATTTTCCACCAATCGCATTTTAGGTCCTTTGTGTATGTGCGTGCGTATTTGTGTATATATATATATATATATGTGTGTGTGTGTGTGTGTGTGTGTGTGTGTGTGTGTGTGTGTGTGTGTGCGTGTGTGTGAGTGTTTGTGTGCCCGTGTGTGCGTGCGTGCCTGCGCGTTTGTGCGTGTGTGTTTGTGTGCGTGCGTGTGTGTGTGCGTGCATGCATGCGTGTATGTGTGCGTGCGTGCGTGTGTGCGTATGTGTGTGCGCGCGCGCGTTCGTGCGTGCGTTCGTGAGTGTTATGGTTAGTGTAATGTATGTCCGGACCGGTCAGGTACGTGGTACGGCTCGGTCCAGATAATCTAATTTTTTTTTACCGTAAACAACAAACAACGACGACAACAACAACGAAAAAAAAAACCCAAAACCAAAACAAAAAAACCAAAACAACTAACACAAACATCAAAATAAATGAAAGAAAGTGCTGAAACTTACGCACACAATGTATTTAATCTTATTTCTGTATGCCAGACTGTCCTCCAAAACGGCTATTAAAGAAGAACAGAGAGAGAGAGAGAGAGTTAGAGAGAGAGAGAGAGAGAGCGCGCGCGCGCGCGAGAGAGAGAGAGAGAGAGAGAGAGAGAGAGAGAGAGAGAGAGAGAGAGAGAGAGAGAGAGAGAGAGAGAGAGAGAGAGAGAGAGAGATCATTGGCAAAAATGTGTCGCGTGCCACAGCATCCTACCACACCAGCTATTCCCTTCCGCACGCGCTTGGCGCCATGACAGGCAGACAGCCGGCGATTAAAGGATGCGAATTTCACACAACCCTTAACCCCATCACAGCCGAGAAAAAATGGACACCATACTACTACAAGAGGTATAGATCCTCATGAGCCCCCGCAGTTGCGGGGGCTCATGAGGATCTGTGCCTCTTGCTGAAACCACTGAGTATCCATTTTTCACGGGGCGGCTGATTAGGTCGACGCTTGTCAAGTTTAGATCCCACGATCGATATCATTAACTCTTAAACTCCCAGAAAATGACTTCCATATTATAGAATGCATCTCTGTTGCATCAATGCACATCTTTAACGCAGCAATGCATCTTCTACCTCTCTTGAAATTGAAACGTTTAGGATTTGTAAATATTCCATGACCTTTCCGACCCTTACTAGTCATTAGCCTGAGATTTTGTGACATGAATGAGTGCGCGAAAAGCTTTTGTGATACAGCAAGTTTCACCGCCTCAAACGCAATTCATATGCAAGAGGCATAGAACCTCAACAGGATCTATGCCTCTTGCTTGACAGCCATTTACAACGGGGTTTCCGCAATCAAAGAAGGTTTATTTACTCTAGGCCGCTCATTTATTAGGTTCTTGTGTGCGAACGGTAAGAGCTGTTGCGTTAAATAAGTACACAGGATCTAATTTTCTCCCGTCAAAGTGTTTCCGTGGCGCACTTGAAGGAGAGAGATACATTTACCCCTTCGCTGTCAGTGATCACGAATTCCGCGTCACAGTGACTGACATTCGAGTAGAGAATGCAGATGTTGTCGGGACGAAAGTAGGCATAAAGAACATAGGTATAGCAAGAGACACATGAGGGTTTATGTCTCTCGCAGCTTGGCAGCGTTAACTGTGCTCCGAAAGTTAAGGGGTTAATCATAATATCCGGCAATTGCTACATGTTGTTCAGCAATGCGTGCGCTGGTCTTTGATTTTGGGCATTACGTGCTGGAGTCGTTGGGTCTAAAATCACAAACATGTATACATATTTATCAGTCCAGCACAAAGTTGCCGCATCCCGATGATAACAGATTCGAAACCTGGTTGAGGTCAGTCAGTATTCCGAATGCTCCGCCAAAACCTTTCGCTTTTATGTTGAAACCACAACTACAGCCGCGTGTCCGTATCTCTTACGTCTGGAATGAGTTAGGCTGTGTTTCCAGATCACCACGCGATAGCACAAGATCACCACGCGACAAAGCAGTAGCTGGGCGGCAGGCGGAAAATCGCTTTGTGGGTTTCCATATAGCGGCGCCGACCAAGCGATTTCGCGCCTTTCTTTTGAATTGGAAAAGCGTCTCCAATTTGGCGCGCACTGGAAACCACGCATCCGTCACTGCCACATCGCCTCTGATACAATTCTGTCGCGCCGCTGTCACTTGTCTCCACGCTGTCGCGTCGCGCTTAAGGAAACACTGCTTCTTTATTTCTATGTTCTCGATCTTTGTCGCTGTCGCCACAGCTTTCGAGTCGCTATCGCACGGCTGTCGCGTCGCTATATGGAAACACAGCTGTAGACTTCAAAGCTATACGGACGAGCGAAAAAAATGCGACATCACAGGAATTGGATCTGGAGAACACTGGGGTGTTTCCCATAGATTCTCATTTATTTTGCCTATCAGTGTTTCATTTATTTTAAATCTGGTAATCGGATGTGTTGTTATTGTTGATGATGTTGATGTTGTTGTTGATGATGTTGATGTTGTTGCATATTTCCCTTCTCTTTTCTTGTTCTTCTTTCTTGGTTGAGGATACTCTCTCTAACTCTAAGTGCAAATCACAATTAACCCTTTGGCTGTCGATAGCGCTTTTTGTCGCGATAATTCCGGCTGGAATCATGGCGACAAAAAGGCGCTCCCTAAAGGCAAAGGGTTGACCCCTTGGCTGCCGTGAAAAAATTGAACGCCACCCAACTGCAGGAGATGTCTAGATCCTCATCAGCCCCCGCAGTTGCCGCTCTTTCTGCAACCACTCTGTCTCTATGGGTCCCTGGACGGATGACTGAGTTAGCAAAGACCAGAAACACAATGTGTGTCCAGTGGCAGGGACGTTGTTGAAAGTCAGACAAAGAATGCTACAGAGAAGCAGCTTTGTAAGCTTATTCATTCCATCTTACAATGCGGTTTCATGCAATGCGTAATACAAACTAATGCAAACGCTCGTGACAGTCATGCAGCACTCACGCAAAGAATGGCGGCTAGAAAGCGCGATCTCAGTGTCACACTGGCTCGTACTGCAAGCTGTGTCGCAAAGTTGAAGCCACCCACACCTTCACTTCCTGTGGCTTATGAATTAACCCCTTAAACGCTAACCAGCTGTGAGAGACATAAATCCTCATGAGCCCCCCGCAGTCGCGGGGGGCTCATGAGGATTCATGTCTCTTCAGTTTTAGCCCTTATGTTATTTGGCCTATTTTGGGTCACATTTACCTCTGTTTCTTCGCGCCAGTTCAGTTCAGTCAAGACGGGATCTCTGCGCTCGGAAAGGCCCATACGCGCTTCACCCCCACATATCAGAAGTCTTCCCCAGAGTTCATTTCGATATGGTACCAATATTGGTCTGGTTTACTATGGGCCTGTTGTGTCCTGACCAAAGCCCACTGCCTGTCTCCACACCAATGCTCTGGAGGCGATCTGTTGTGTGGTGCACGTGGCTCTGTTCCTGGAAATGCTTTCTCTGGTTTCTCGGGTGCTCCGTTATGGCGGAGCACTTTAATTAGTTATTCGCGCAGGACTAAGCTCATTCGTGCAACTGGCTCCAGAACCTTAGTTCCCGAAGCTTCGGGCGAATACTCTGGACTAGGATCTCAACGTGGATATCCATCCGGCTAATTTAAGAAAGGGCGTTAGTAAGTAAGGGCTGAACGAACTTGACAAGGGCCTGCATACAGCACTTTTACTGTGAGTGGTGCCCGACGGGAGCCCCATTACTTCATGATATTTTTTTACAAGCAGCGTAGAATGTGCCAGACTTACAGAGTGGCACGATTATGTCCCACGCGTCTAGAATTATGGCGATAATCGTCAACTCAAGTTTTGTTTCGTCACGGTATATGTCACGCGTGCCGGCCACTGTCTGTCTAGATCCGGGATACACGCGACAAAATATTTATTCTCTATATAGGTGTGCGTGCTGGTCTGTGAGTTTGGACCTTACGGCCTTTGGCCATAAGGTCCAAAATCATAGACTAGCACACATTTATACTTTCTGAAGAGAAAAAAAAAACTTATAGAATAACACTTTAGATTCATGTTAGAAGTCATCCAAAACAAGTACTACCATTTAGCTATATTAGTCGATATTTCTTCCTGCCGTATCTTTATTTCTATGCAGAAACTTACACACATTTACTCGCACATACTGGAATCATCCGGATAACTTTGCACATTTGATCGCAACCGGTGCGTTGACCTCTGCCACGTGATGACGATGTTCATGGGGATTGGATGAACATGCGATTAGGTTTTATGGGCTATAGCTGTCTCCGGCCATTTGTCTTTTTTAGTGTCCCACCACCCACCACACCCATCCCGCCCCACCCCATCCCTCCCATATTTGGGTCTTCCTTTAGTGTTCTGTCGGCGGGTCAGTCAGTCTTGCAGACGCAACGCGGCAACCAGCTCGCTCCACCTGAAACTGGCCGATATTCTCACGGGTCCAGGCAGTCTGACAATATACCTCTTTCTCTGAAGGCTCATTTACTTTTTCAGTTTTTTTGTTCTCATACAGGGGTTAGCACGTGCGGGACGTGCTGCATTCTCACAAACCAGATAGGTGAGGCTAGCGCTGGCAGAATTGTATACAGACCAAGGGGAATAGACCTACTTCGGAATTCCGCGCCTACTCTCTAACCACATGATTTAGAGAGTTAACTCCCATGTTACTGGGATCAAAATGGTGGAGAAGAAAGCATGGCGATTGAGCGAGCTACAAAGGTTTTTGCAAGAAAGAGGAGTCTGTGTTGGCCAAAGCAGAAAAGCAGAGCTTTTTGATCTCGTACAAAAGGCTCTTGACATTGGACTACCCGTTGATCCCGAGTGCTGTGCTGAAGATCGGGTAGAAGTGATCGGAGCAAAGCTCAAAGATGGGAACATCGAACTGTCGAACCCTGCTTTGTTATCTGGGACTACAGACCTGAATATTTTGCCAGAGTTCTCTATATTCGACATCTGTACATATTTACTAAATCAGAACATGAACTTATCAGCCATAAGGGACTACAGACGATCAGAAGCCTATAGCCTGATGCAAGATGGTTATGTGAACAGCTTGGAAACAATCCAAATGACTGATGGCTATTTCGCAGTGAAGGCCTCAGTCAAACCAAGGACAAGAGACAGGGATCCTGTTACCAAAGCCCCATTTTATTTTACATGGTCTATCCTGACAAAAGTGGATGTTGACACGAGAAGCTGCATTTTATCTGCATTTTGCACCTGCAAGGGGGGGTGGGGGTGGTGGTGAGTCAATTATTTTTTAAAATAATTTATGTAGTGTATTTTTACGGATACTAGTCTATGCAAGCAACCGGTCCGTTACTTTTAAATTTGTTTGTTTCACTTGTTCGTTTGTGTTAAATCGGATCGTGGCAGAAAATAACCAAAAATGATGGGTCTTGCTATTCTACACTAGAGGTAGAACCTCAGTAGTAGTATGTTGTGTAGATTCAAGATGGTATTGATCGTGCTGGTAAAATCTATACATGTATCACAGTATTGTATGGTATTTATTTTTAAAACCTTTTACCCTCATGTTAAATCTTAATGAGGGTCACCGGACCCATGGCAACGGTTTCCGTGCCTACCAATTCTGAGTACTTTTTGTGCTCTTAGTAAGTACTGTGTGTTTTGTTGCGCAATTTAAATAAGTACATGCACGTGTTCATGTGATATATGGAATTTTACTCCAATGCAGCGTTCAGGATATCTGCTGTCTGTTTTGCATTCTCCCCAAGCTCAACGTTTGACTGAAGGCATTTTGTTAAAAATGGCATTGTGTGTTCCCTGTAACAGGGGAGTTAACTCTCGAAATCATGGGGTTAGAGAGTAGCATCGGAATTCCGGATAATGTCCATTACTCAGCGCTGGACAGACAAACAGTTAGATCCCCTCCCCCCGCCTATCAGGCCCCCAATCGCCAGCCCACAGAGAAATACACAAGTATAGAGCAAGACGATCATCTACATCCTCAAAAAAGATGCATAAGGTCTCGCTTATAACCCATGTCTTTCTCCGGAACTTAGGAAGAAGGCAGGAGAAACATCATGCATACACAAACACGAATTCGTATGCGCGGTTTTATGCCGAGTATTTGAAAGCGGCTCGTCTGCGGCTCGTGACTACTGCGCTCAAGTGAGACGATTCAGTCCTGTACTGCTTGCTCTGTCATTCCTCCTAACCCTTTGGCTATCGGTAGCGCATTAGGGCGCGATGATTCCTGTAGTAACCACCAAGACACACAGCGCTAATGACAGTCAAAGGGTTAATTCATTCAGCCCCGACACATCACATCAAGACACGGATCGAGCATGATAGTTCAAGGGTGGTGCCAGAATAGCTTGGCGCCCATAGGCACCAAGCTATTCTGGCACCACCCTTTCACTATCATGCTCGATCTGTCTCTAGAATTTTAATACAGTCTTTCAGAGGGCAACTTCAAAGTTTGGTGTTTTCGGTCCTGGGGTAAAATGTGTTAATGTACATTATCGCTCTTTCTTTAAGTTCTGAATTTGAAATAACTTCTACGTAATCTCTGTTCTTCAAGTAAGGATAAGGAATCATCGTGAGAATGTTCAGTTAGGCTGCAATGTCTTGATGCCTTTTCTCCACTGCCATAAAGCGACATCTCATCAGACTTCAAGCTGCACAGGAAGCAGACCGGAGCACTTCGCTTCGTTGCTTTCGCAGCCCGAGATTTAAAGCGATTTGCTCCAGGGCGGGCTTTGATTTGCTAAAAAAAAAAACATGCAGATACAACGGTGTCTCATTTTTATTTTGCCTCAGCTAACACTTTTGAATCTTTCTTTCACAAATCAGGCACATGTACAGAGCTTTTCTACTGCCGTTTGTGCGCAACGAGCGATTCTTCTACATAGCAAAGGAGGATTGAAAGAGTAGGAGAGTATTTCACTTCACTTACGACATTTAAAATGTATAAGTTAAGTGAGCTCTTTCGTCTAATATTATTTTAAGACATACTAAAAACATCTGTAAAGGAGATATTGCGAACTAATAACCTTTTATTGCATAGTGCTGGTCCCTTTAACCACTATCATACTGAGGCTAAAAGCTTCAAATTTGTACACTGCCATATCAAGCTACATTACAGTACTTACAGATAAGGATGCAAACCAATGGCTTCAGTTCAAGGGTGGTGCCAAAATAGCTTGGCGCATAGAGGCGCCAAACTATTCTGGCACTACCTTTGAACTATTTTAGCCAAACTTATTTCACACTCGTGTATTCCAAATGATAAAGGTTAAACTCGCTCAGTCAGGAGCACTTTGCCTAGTTGCTTTCGCAGGATATAAGCTCACTCATGCACATGATGTCGCTTTCCCAGATCACAAACAATGCCAGGGGACGCTAAACTTAACCCGTTCAGTGCCCGTTACAGCGGAAACTGTTCCTGCAGTCTTCGTCTGTTCAACATCCACAAACCCTAGTTGTCCTAGGAACATAGATTCAAAGTGGTGTCAGCGAGAGGCATAGATCCTCATGAGCCCCCGCAACTGCGGGGGCTCATGAGGATCTATACCTCTTGCAGTTGGGTGGTGTTCACATTTTTTTCAGCACTGACAGGGTTGAATAGTAGTCCGCGTTAACTCATTCGCGACGCCGTATCGCCTGGCCGCGTATCCCCATGCGGTACGTCGCGAATGAGTTAAACGGGTTAAACATGCCCGTCTTTCTCACAGTCAGAGGAGCAAGGAAAAGCCATCCACTCCAGCAGAGCACTTTGCTTCGTGGTCACTCAAGCATTTCCCCTGATCCCTGGTGTGGCTGGGGCGTACCACTCAGTCCTACCAGCGATGGCGTTGCACATCTATTCTGACCACTCCGTAACCTAACCCACACCGCGACCGGCCCATCGGATCACTTGCCGTAATCCTTGCCAGGCATGCGCAATATATGGGAATCACTCGTACAAATTGCAGGAAAAAGGGCGATCTTTTTTTTCAGTCTGTCCTCTCTCCGCAAGCCGTGTGACATTCACTCTCACGTGGAACCTCCATGGTCTGCAAGAGGCATAAATGTGTGAGGATCTGTTTAACTCATTCAACGCGGCGCACATATTTCACAAATTTTGGAGGTGTTATCTAACGACTATGCACTTGTTGCGATGACGACCATGATAATTCAAGTGCAGTGCCAGATTAGCCGACAGGCGCCAAGCTAATCTGGCACTACCCTTTAATTATCATGGTCGACCCATCTCCTGTTGTAGTGCGTCAGGGCTGAATGGGCTAAGGCATGCTCCAAGCACATCTGTTAGTGTTAGCATTTGATGGAGTAAGTTTATGGCGTTTGATTTGACTGCCCGCTAGTCTAAGTTCCAAAATCACAGAACGGCAGTGCAGGGGAGGTATATCGTTTTATAACTCTTTGGCTGTCGGGAGCCAAAGAGTTAAAAGACTTGGAGCTTTTGCCTTGTTGCAAGGTGAGGATTCATGTCTTTTTTTGTCAGTCGTCATCTCACCTCGCCCCCCCCCCCCCCGTCCCCCCCCCAACCCCCGCCCCCTCCCTTAACCCCGGCCCCCTCCCCCCATCCCGCGCCTTCGCTCCCCTCTACCTTGTCTACGGCTAGTATCCTCAGTTAGAAGAAACCGTGGGTATACTTCAGAGTATACCGTAGACTGATACCTTTGCGCCAAATGTCATGTATTGTGTGAACCGGTTATTTGTCCATGTCGGCTGTCAGCAGAACAAGAAACTGGATTTTGTTTTTTTAATTTAGTGCGGGTTATGTTTCCCGGGCGTCCTCCGATTAACTCAGGGTTGATGTTTTCCATTAATCGGCGATATACCGCGGAAATGGATATATAATACAATACTCCCACAGTCGCTCAGCCAGCCCGGTCACCGTTTGTTGAAGTTTGCGTGTTGATCTGTGATTTTGGACCTTCTGGCTTAGGCCGTGAGGTAGAAAATTACAAACTAGCACTTAACAAAAAACAAAACAAAACACAAACAAATGTATCACTGACGTCAATGCTTTTTTCTCTTGACGAGATACGTACTCCTGACGACAAGCGGGACTTTTAATGTTCGGGACTGCGTGTTTATAGCTTGATTTAATTTACTGCTTATTCGGTGAAGGTGGTAATAGTTACCAAACGCGCAAAAGGTCATCGGGCCGATGTCGGTCCGATGACCTCTTGCGCACTGTGTCGTGTGTGGGATCAAGTCCCATCCACGGTGGTTTAACTTGTAGGGAGAGAGCCTGAAATGTAAGAAGAATACCAACCATCATGTTGGAAGCCTGCGCCCGAGCCAGCTAATATATATAAGGCCTAAGTCGGCCCGAAGATGCTTGGCTCACTTGCTTGAAAAGCTGAATCGCCGATCACATCTGGCCGAGGACCACCGCAGATGCTTGCAGCAGACAGGTCAGCAAGAAGCGTTAACACTTTTCATCCTGAGGGTCATTTTTTGTGTGCAGATTACTGAGTGGTCCTGTGAAGGCTACATCACGGTTCAGGAGATAGATTGACCATGATAGTTCAAGGGTGGTGCCAGGACAGCTTGGCGCCTATGGGCGCCAAGCTGTTCTGGCACAACCCTTGAACTATCATGGTCACATTTTATCTCACGTAAGAGTGTATCAGGACATGAAGGTTAAGATCCTGAAGGTGAACTCTGTCATGATCAGCCTTCCAAGCGCGAGACCCTTGAGAACATATGTGCCCCGTGCTGCAGAGCAGTGATGCTTTAACTCTTTCTACCCCAGACACACGACAGCAGGATAAGGATCGACCATGATAGTTCAAGGGTGATGCCAGAATAGCTTGGCGCCCATAGGCGCCAAGCTATTCTGGCATCACCCTTGAACTATCATGGTCGATCTGTGTCCTGCACTGCAATGCAGTCTTCAGAGAATTTGGGGATTTCGGTGTTGGGGTAGAATGAGTTAACCCCTTCATTGCGACTGACGTCACCGCCCGGCTGAAAACACGCGTAGCTAACCGCCCGACTGCCACTGACGATACCGCTACGCACAATGGACGCGGCATTGTTAATCCTTGAGTGCTACTGAATGAGCAGCCCGATCAAAGTTATCAAACGTCAAACAACGCAGCCGTACAGGGCTTGGAGTTGGCATGCTCGAACTTGATTTTGAAATCTGGCCGTTTTCCTCCGGGGCTCTATCAGGGTATTGAAAATGGCTTGTGACCAATTTGTTTTACGACTGTACAGCAAAATCATCGGAAAAGACATGCGGTTACCCCTCCGATACCGCTCGGAGGAAAAGACATGTAACTAATCCCTTGACTGCTGCTGGCGATGCCGAGTCTTCTCCGCCAGACGACATCTTGCGAGTCTGTAGCAGGCAATGTGTACATGCTAAACCTGGGTAATATGAAAGAACATACGTATGATACCATTATTTCATCATTAACACGTTCAGTGCCACCCAACTGCAACACCACCCAACTGCAAGAGGTATAGATCCTCATGAGCCCCCGCTTGCGGGGGCTCATGAGGATCTATGCCTCTTGCTTTGACTCCATGTCCCTGGAACATGAAGTTGTTGTTTGTTTGTTGTTGTTTTTTTGGTCAGGGGTGTGTGTGTGTGTGTGTGTGTGTGGGGGGGGGGGGGGTGTCTTGCATTGTGACGAAGATTGCAGAAACACAGTCTGCTTCAACTAGCACTGAACGGGTTAGTGAAAGTCGGTTTCTGATTCTGAAAAGAAAAAAGTACTATGCACATTCCCGTCTCTGTCGATCAGCTGCGCGAGATGCCGACCAAACTTTCCGTTTCCGCCATCGCTAATGGCAAGTTTGATGGGAGACCGTTTACACAGCTTGTTCCCATTGGCTGAAACAATAAATCCCAACACCCCTTGCGGCGAAACATATGTTGGACAGTGCGACGCCATGTTAACCCCTTCACTGCCGAGAAAAAATTGAACACCACCCAACTGCAAGAGGTATATATATATATATATATATATATATATATATATATATATATATATATATATATATATATATATATATATATATATATATATATATATATATATATATGAAGAAAGGATCCACATACACCACGTAGTTTCGGAGGAGTTACACTTTTATTCTTTGATTCTTTGCACAAATTTTCACCCTCACAGCGAGGGCTTCTTCAGGGGAAAGAATTTCCCTGAAGAAGCCCTCGCTGAGAGGGCGAAAACTTGTGCATAGAATAAAATTGTAATTCCTCCTAAACCACGTGGTGTATCTGGATCATTTCTTCACTTTTTAAGTATTTCACTGCTGCTTGGATCCATATTTGGAGTGTGTGGTGTCAGTTTTTCTCGGACTGGTTTTATTTATTCATATATATATATATATATATATATATATATATATATATATATATATATATATATATATATTATATATATATATATATATATATATATATATATATATATATATATATATATATATATATCTTCAGTTGCAGGGGCTCATAACAATCTATGCCTCTTCCTGAAACCACTTTGTATCCATGTTCCTTGGGCGGCCCCGGGTCTTTGACGCTAAATACATAATTTACATTGCTTTCTAAAACAATATGTGCCCACTAGCAGTGAAGGGTTAACCCTTAACTGTCGGGGCAAGGCGAACGCTCTCCAATCTGCAAGAGACATCAATCCTCACGAGCCCGCCGCATTCGCTGGGGGCTCGTGAGGATTTATGTCTCTTGTTGGTCCTATGTTCCTTACGTCTATTTCGGGTCCATTTAGTTCTTTGTGTTCGATACGCGAATGTCGGTCTGTGTGCAGCGGTTTCTGACGCCAAATCCGTGATCACTACCAGTGAAAGGGTTAACACTAATCTCATGCAGATCTGGGGTCGGGAATTGGTAACTTGACGTCGATAAAGCCAAGTAAACCTTCTTTTTTTCCCCGATCATACGACTGAGTCTTCTGAATGTGGATGAACACTCTTGTGACTACGATAATGGAAATATATCGTATTTATCACTAATAGTTCTAGTGTAGTGCCAGACTAGCTGACAGACTAAGGAAAGCGTTTTTAATTGTCAAAATTCAATACGAAGTCGCGCGAGCAACTTAACTCATTCAACCTCGACACACCACAGCAAGACATGGATCGAGCATGATAGTTCAAGGATGGTGCCAGAATAGCTTAGCGCCCATAGGCGCCAAGCTATTCTGCCACCACCCTTGAACTATCATGCTCGATCTGTCTCTAGAATTGTAATACAGTCCTTCAGAGGGCAACTTCAACATTTAGGGATTTCGGTCCTGGGGTAGAAAGGGTTAGGCTTTTGTCACAGGGCGATCAAGCAACCGAGAAACAGACAACCAAAACTCTCCATCGGCCACGGGAGCTGGGTGGCTAGGTGGTAGAGCGTTCGACTCTCGTCCAAAAGGTCGTGGGTTTGAACCCAGCTGGGGGTCAAAATTTGTACAGACCTGTTTTCGGTGCCCCGTCTTTGAAATCAGCTTCGTGGTGGACCAAAGACGTTCAGAGCAAGAGACCTAAACGTTGTTTTCCTTCGGCCACGTTCGAGTCCGTGTTGGCCGATAGTCTTGGCCAATTAACATTAACTCATTAAGCCCGACGGCCGTATTTCCCAAATTTTGGAGGCGTCATCTAATGACTATGCACCGGCTGCAGGAGATGGATCGACCATGATAATTCAAGGGCAGCGCCAGATTTGTTTGGCGCCTGTCGGCGCCAAACTAATCTGGCACTACCCGTGAATTATAATGGTCGATCTATCTCCTGCTGCAGTGCGTCAGGGCGGAATGGGTTAAGTTCATTTGTGCTAACCTTAAAGTGGGTGACATGGTTGGTTAGTTCGGGTTTAACGTCCACGGCACCAAAGTGATAATGGACGGCCCTGACGGGCGGGTTACGGGGGACAGGGAAATCTATTACCTATAGAGTACCACCTGAACACTGATCAACTCAGGCGCACTCCAACTGTGCTACTTTGATTTACCAGGACCTTTCAACGGACATACAGTTATTGAACAAGCCCGTCTTTTCCCCCTGGATTGCGAGTCCAGGTACATGGGCCGGGACGAGGATTCGAACCCACGACCCGGCGATTCCCTTCGCTCTCCTGCTCCGACGCTTAACCGCCTGGAGCTATTTCGGATTCGTTAATGGGTGACATGTTCTCCAATAATTATAATAGACCTAAAACTTAGATGCAAAACGTTGAAAGGACGATGTCAAGAGATATCGTACTTTTGAGATTTTTGTTCTGAGGTTTAGGTCAGATATGAACTGTGTATGCAAAAGACATTTATCCATTTTGAAAAGCAATATTTTCTTTAAATTACAATGAAAATCTCGCTTTTCACAAAACTGGACTTAGAGTCTTTTGCCTTCACACGGTAGAGGTAGGCAAAAGCTCAAAAGTATAACGTTTTCATCTTTCTGGGGTTTTGCGTCTAAAATTTAGGTCCATTAGAAATGTAATACATTCTTTCGGACATCAGCACACCACATCCTATCTGTACTATGATCGGCATTCGTTCTAAAGTTTCTTTTTCGTATTAGTGTTAAATGCCGACGACTCTGTATGTCACGTGGATGTTGTTCACCTTTATGGGCAACCCCGATGACCAGATAAGCGATGACTGACGGTTTATGAAGAGATCGTCGCTTGATGTAGGCCAGGTGTCAAGTACCGGACAAGAAGCCATCTGCAAGAGGCGTAGGTCGTCCAAGAAACATGGATACAAATTAATCTAAGCAAGAAGCATAGATCCCCATGAGCCCCCGCAGTCGCGGGGGCTCATGGGGATTTATGTCTCTTGCAGTTGGATCGTGTTCACCTTTTCTCGGTTAAAGTGTATGATAGGAACTTTGACGGCACCCAGACACCTGCTGCAGAGGGCTATCTGGAAATCTGATGAAATCTGATGAATTTGGCTTATGCCGCTAAGACAGGCCCAGCACTTCATCACGTAGATGACGAGATGCCATACTGGCGTCGACCGCGTCGACCCGGTCCTCAGCCACTCCTCACGTGGCTATTCAAGATTCAAGAGTCAAGACATTTATTTTCGGGCCAGAAGAGATATTCTCGTGACAGCGCACTGGAGCTTAACCCCACCACTGCTGACAAAAACTGAGAGAATGCGATGTAACTGCAGGAGGCATAGATCCTCATGAGCCCCCGCGACTGCGGGGGCTCATGAGGATATATGCCTCTTGCTGACACCACTTCTTGTACGATAGTGTTTTGGCAGTTGTGGCTTTTGGGTCGTTCATAGAATACACATTTCAAAAATAAAATATACGTCCCTTGGCAGGGAAGGAGTTAAAAGAAGTTTATATATATATATATATATATATATATATATATATATATATATATATATATATTATATATATATATATATATATATATATATATATATATATATATATATATATATATATAATTTTTCAATAAATTCTGAGAATGCTGTGCTAATGCCATGGAAATCCAGACTGGTAAGCTTGCATTGTGTCATCAGGACGTCAGCTGTCACAAAAGGACAGCTGATGTCCTGATGACACAATGCAAGCTTACCAGCCTGGATTTCCATGGCATTAGCACAGCATTCTCAGAATTTATTGAAAAATTATGTCCCTTGGAGCTACTCTGATTGAGTGCATTTTTTGGCTTGGGCGACGCCTTTGTTATAAGTAATGAATATATATATATATATATATATATATATATATATATATATATATATATATATATATATATATATATATATATATATATATTATATATATATATATATATATATATATATATATATATATATATGATTTGTTATGCCTTGTCGACACACCTAATGAAATCTAACAACAGTTTGGACACGCAACAAAAGCACACGCGTAATCGCACTTATTTATTCTGCGCTGCCGTTAACGTGTCAGACTATTTTTGGCTGTTGCTCGCACTGACTGCGTTGTAATTCTAGAACGAAATTACCAGGTTACTTGATATAAAGACGGCGTGTGCTGAACTGGATTGTCCTGTGTCTAAATCAGTGAACCATAGCTAGACCTGTAAGTAAAGTTTCGTAACCATCTGTTACAGAAGTGTATCTTTAAACTGATTGGGTATTTAAAAATCAGCAATAACATACACATGATATAAGTATGTACAACTACGGCAGATATAATGGCTATTTAACTCTTTCAGTCACTGACAGCGGACACAGCCGACTCTTTATCTGTGTGGCATCCGTATTTTGTGCCGTAGGCCGCAACCAAAATGTTTTCAGGTTTCCCCAGAATGTCGGACGGATGCACGGAGCTATCATCTAACAGCGAAGCATCGGTGAATAGCCCTGGGACATAAAGAAAAGAAAAAAAAAAAAGAAAAAAAAAGAAGAGAGAGCCGATAGATGTGTTTGTATTGCATACCCATCAAAACATTCTGACATGGTTTTCCGCCGCTCTATCAGAATCTGATGTTGGTCTGAGGCGGCGAAATGTCAAACTAAACAGGTCGGAGACTTGCCATTACATGCTGAATGTCACACTGGCTGTCTCCCTCAATTCGCTACCGCTGCGCGGTAGCGAATCGAGGGAAACAACCAGAGCGATTGAAAAATTTAATAGACACCTCCCACCCCCCTTCTATCCCACCAAATATGATGAAGACATGATTGGAGCGCCACGAGCATGTCAACAATGTAATGAAAGTTGTGATTTACAAGTGGACTTGGATTGGCTTGGGTTGGCTTGGATTGGACTGGATTGGTTTGGATTGGACTGGACTGAACTGGACTGGACTGGACTGGACCGAATTCGACTGGATTGGATTGAACTGGTTGGGATTGGGTGGACTAGATTGGACTGGATTGGATGACAGCCATTGTGTATGCCTTCTTCTTCATGTGTGAATTGGTGTAGTGGTCCGTGTTTTTAGACGCTTCCTCTGTCTTCCTACGCTGTAAATAAGCATAGACCAGCGCACAGATCGCCAAATTTCCTCAAGAAATTTTGGTCTCACATTCTTGGTTAGCATACGTGTTAAGATCTCATCTTGGCATTTCCTTATCCCACCTTCTTTGGAACAACCGCTTCCTTCAAAACTATCCTCTTTTATCTCTCTGACGGGAACGTAGATCTTACTGATTGACCAAGCGCAGGAGCACGGCCAGGCTTAATCAAAATCCAAGCCACTTTATGGCAGCATTGAGGTCTGTGTTCCTGAGACAAGCGGGGAGAGTTCTTTGCTGGGAGTTCTTTCTACAAAGTTGCCCCACCTGGGCGGGTTTATGAAATCTTTTCTATTACGTAAACGGAGAATGATCGAGAATGGTGGGGTACCTACCTACCCCTAGCAACTTCAACTGCCACATGTTCCTCGTGTTGTAAACATTTCTGCTTAACACAGACTGCGTGGGCTCACACGTCCCTCGCTAGATTAGGACTAATCGTGTATCAGTATAGCTCAAGAGCAGTGATTGATTAGCTTGGCGCCTAAGGCGCCAAGCTAATCAGTCACTACCCTTGACTTCTCAGGGTCGATCTGATATGAGTATATGATGGAAAGAAACGAGGCGCCAGTACTTTTGCATACCGCTTGCCGGACTATTTTCTCAGCTAGTTAAGAAACACTATCCAGGAGTTATCACGGTCGCCGGATCCACCTCTCGTCAGGAGATGGTGCTGGATGTGCGAGAGACACCATTTTGCGTGCCTTATGCCGGCCATTTGTTGTATTATTTTCATCAGGGACTGAGGCATCCGGAACATGCACTTTGCCGCATGCGGTTATTATTGGTGTATATTTTACTTTGCCTGCCACACCCTAAGTGTTTGTTGTATGATCTAGGGACATGGGTGGTTATGGAGTGTTGGGAACTTACTTCCTATCTAGCTCACCACCGAGATGCTCTCTCTCTCTCTCTCTCTCTCTCTCTCTCTCTCTCTCTCTCTCTCTCTCTCTCTCTCTCTCTCTCTCTCTCTCTCTCTCTCTCTCTCTCTCTTTCTCGTGTGTATGTATATTATTCTTTATCATGTCATTCTGACGAAAGGTTATGTTAATGTATATATGCGAGTGCGTGCATCTACACGCATGTAAACGTGTGTGTGTGTATGTTCTTTTATTCTTGGCACCTTGAGTTTGCTTTTGCCTTGATATGTTCTTTTGCAATTCATTTTTTCCCCTAAATAATTTGCGCTGAAGTGTATTTCCTTTTCCGTATTAAATTATGTTTTATTGTCACCTAAGTATCATTTGCTGTACTGAGTGTGTCTGTATTTATTTAGTTATGATTTTTGTTTGCGTTAAATATT
>BTPG01000005.1:158630351-158652851 GCA_036245525.1 Semisulcospira habei
GCATGGTCCCCCCATCCTGCAGGGGCTCATGCGAGTCTATGCCTCTTGCAGATAAACGGAGCTGCATTACCGACTGTATATTTTATGGAAAATTATTCTAATGCACCTAACAAACTGGTTCGCAACGCGTTTTCACCAGTGTTAGAACAGGAGTGAAGAATGTTAGCATGTGCTAATTGGCTTGATGAAAGCAAGAACATCAGTGTTAATTTTATATCTCTTGTTGTTGTTTTTGTTTATTGTTGTTGTTGTTGTTGCTGCTGCTGTTTTTGTTGTTGTTGTTCTGGTTGTTGCTGTTTTTTTGTTGTTGCTGTTTTCGTTGTTGTTGTAGTTGTTGTTGCTGCTGCTGTTTATGTTATTGTTACTATTGGTTGTTGTTCTAGTTGTTGTAGTTGGTGTTGTTGCTGTTGTTGTTGTTTTCGTTGTTCTTGTTCGTGTTCCTTGTTGTTCTTCTTCTTTTTTTAATAACATGTCAGTGAAATGTGAGAATTGTATTGTTGGTGGTATTTTTGTCCTGAAAGTGACGCCGCTTGTGTTAACCTTTTCCGAGCCGACTCGAGAAACTTTGAACACCACCCAGCCGCAAGAGGCATAGATCCTCATGAGCCCCCGCAGTTGCGGGGGCTCATGAGGATCTATGCCTCTTGCTGACACCACTTTGAATCCATGTCCGTGGGACATCTAGTTTTTGTGTGTGTTGAATTAACAAAGATTACAGAAACACAGTCAGCGTCAGACGGCACTGAGCGGGTTACAGGTACCTTGACATTTAAAGAAGACCACTTTGCCTGTGTAAAAACAGTGCGTTATCTATAGCGATCTCATGTCTCACGTCATGTAGGAAGTGGCTGAGGGACTGCCTACACCCCCAGGGCGTCACGTGCATCACTGTAGTTTAATTGCTCATTTCCTTTGGGAGGGATGTGAGGCAACGCACACTGCAATCACTGCTTTTGAACTGCACGTATCTGAATCAAATTCATCCGTCGCAACCTTCGTGTCCCGAGCAAATAAAAGTATTTCTGTCACTGTGGAGAAATCCCGACATAGCCTACATGCTCTTCCTAGTTCGTGGCACCTGCACAAGGTAAAGTAAATGTCACACAGCCGGTGCACTTGAAACTATGAGAACCGCAGACTGCATGTCTTCTTTTCCGGGAGAGAGGCCGATTATTCCCGCAAGAGTAAACCCCACTGAAACCCTTAATTCTGAACTTGAAAATGCGTCCGCGCACCGTTTGGCAAGAGACATAGATTCTCAAGCGCCCCTGCTGACGCAGGGGCTCATGAGAATCTATGCCTCTTGCGGATGGAAGAGGGCTGGGTGCGCAACTGAAAAAAACAGGTAAGTGTCTGCGGCGCATACTGCAGTTTTGTTGGTGTGGTGATCATAGCGGATGACATTTTTCTGTGTGGTAATCCGCCCTCCGGATTGATACCACCTGCTGATTGGCTGGGCTGAAGATTGCAACACCATCACGGGTAAACTTTGCAGAAGTCAAGGGGTGGTTACATGAAACTGGATTATGTATTTAATGTTATTTTTGTTTTATTGGCAGGGCAGCCTTTTATATGGAAAGATATTAACTTGTTTGCTTTCGGTAGCATTTTTGGGGGGTCAGGGTCAAGGTCACTCCTGCAGTGCACAACATGAAAACACTTCATCGTTTACGTACACGCGCGAGTATATTTTAGCTCATTAAATGTTAACACCACTTTCACTTTTACGAAAACCACGCCGCCTCTTTTTCTGTCGATGGCCGTTTCATGTGCGCTTTCGGATTACTGTTATCGTGTGCTGGTCTGTGGTTTTGGACCTTACTGCTCTAGAGCCGTAAGGTCCATAATCACAGACCTGCACTATTTGTTGGTACCCCTTTTACTGCAGTTGGATGCAATTCGGGTGTTTATTTTTTTAGATTTCTGCTGCCTGTTGCTGCCAATGCCAATGCTGACATTTTCAATGCAGATAAACAGTCGGTGTCACGACTCCTGAAGAAAAGTTAGGCATGTGCAAGGTGCGGAGAATTTTTATGTATGCGCTGTCTGCTTTAAGTACCAACAGTTCTTGCATAAGATGTTTGATGGTCTGTGATTTTGGACCTTACGGCTTCAAGCCGTAAGGTCCCAAATCACAGACCAGCACACATACAGCGTGAGGTACCGATGCCTCTTCTGAGCGGATTTTGTTTTGTTTGTCAGGGGCTAATTGACTCCGAGCTTGAATACAACTCATAATGTCCGCATGTGAGTGTATCTGTACTGACGAGCAAAAGAAATGCGACATTTTGGGAATCATCGGAAACACTACGGTGTTTCCGATGATTCCAAAAATGTCGCATTTCTTTTGCTCGTCAGTATAGCATAACAAATCTGAAATGAGAAAGTAATCATTCCATTATCCGTACACGTACAAGCGCTCCTTACAACGTCAACGTAACTTTTGGTCAACTGTAACAGCGAAAAATCTGTCAGCGTATAAGCTGGCACTTGATATTGAAAGTGTGAAAACACCCCAACGCTTATTTGTTTATCGAGTGTCACATTTTGCAGACTCCATAATTATGACAGTGTGTGCACCTGTGTGTGTGTGTGTGTGTGTGTGTGTGTGTGTGTGTGTGTGTGTGCGTGCGTGAGTGCGTGCGTGCCTGTGTGTGTGTATGCGTGCTTGCGTCCTTGCGTGCGCGCGGGCGCGCGTGCGTGCGTGCGTGTGTGCGTATGTGTGTTTGTAAAAAGATGTAAGCGTGGAAACTGTGTGACATTTGTGGATGTCTGTCGATGTGGCAGTGGCCATTTGTTAATACTAGTTGTATTACGAGTTAGGATTTGCCGGTGGTTCTTGTCGCCTCGAGAGCCCGATCATGGAGTTTATTTCGAAGTTAAAGTCGAGGGTCAGTCCAAGACTATTAACTACAAAATAAACTCCCTGATCGGACCGAGATAATAAACGAATAATACGCACTCGCAATAAAACGAGTTTGTCTTCAACGGTAAAAAATATACAAGCACGAAGCATGCCCATTAACTCATTCTACCACAACACCGAAATCCTTAAATTTTGCCCCTGTCCTCTGAAGACTGCATTGCAGTGCAGGACACAGATCGACCATGATAGTTCAAAGGTGATGCCAGAATAGCTTGGCGCCCATAGGCGCCAAGCTATTCTGGCATCACCCTTGAACTGTCATGGTCGATCGTTATTTTCCTGTGGTGTGTCTGGGGTAGAATGAGTTAAATGAACCCCTAGCGTAGTACGTTTACTGTCAAATTCAGGGGACGCAAATCTAAATGCTTCCGAATGTCAGTCAGCTACCTCGTGCGAATTGCATACGCTTGGAAATTTCTCTCTAAAGGAATTGTCCAATTTCAGTAACGTGTTGGAACCATAGGTCGTACTCAACGAGTGCTTATAGTGTTGTTATTGTTTTTGTTGTTGCAAAACCTTAAGTTTTTAATTAACTGTCATTTTAACCCATGGGTTAAATGAAATTGGCATCGACGTTATTACACAACACCTGCATACAGTTTGGTTGTTGTTGTGCAACCCTCTAAATTGCTTTTTAACTACATTTTTGTACCTGGCGATTTGACTGGATGGAGGTTAGGGTGTGTTTGTACTGAGAAATGCGATTGGCCAAAGACGTTTTCGGGAACTGAAAAGCGTTTTGCTCAGCGAGTACGTTGTCATCGTGACATATGACAAATTGAGAGAACATATCACATGTTGCCTTGATAACGTGTGATAAGTGGCCTTCCGTGCCTTGAGAGACGGAGAAAAGCCGTAAAGAAGCTAGGCCAATGAGAACAAGTGTAAAGAGTCTGAAAGACGACAATGTTAGTCGTCACTGCTCCTGGTCCAATAGATTATCTTTTAAGAAAATATGTTTTAGTCAGTAGTAAAAATAAACTTAGCCTAAGTATATATTACTAAGTCTTAGGGTCTATTTCTCAGGATTCCTTATTCCTTATTCAAAGTCAGGTAACAAGAAATAACTTTACACTAACAAACAAACAAACAAACAAACAAACAAACAAACAAACAAACAAAAAACACCTGTATTTCTACAACTACGACAACAGGGAACATGGTAAATCGAATGTCTGATGCATTGTATACACGCTCAGTTGCCTCCCGTTTTGATGACGTGATTCCAGTTATATCCCAATGATTTCCAATGCATAGCGTGCAGAGTGCTGTACTCCGCCGATTAATAGAAATTGTGTGTGCTGGCCTGCAATTTCGGACCTTACAGCTGAAAGCCGTAAGGTCCGATTTCTCAGACCAGCACACAATTTTTTTCTCACATTTCACAGCCTTCCTTGACATTGTACTGTGACATTAACTGTGTGTTGTTCATGATGGAAATTTAAAGATGCTTTGTTGTTTCGCTTCTGCAACTTCTGACCTTTATCTGACTTTATTAGCCGTGTATTTTAGCCTTACATCAATTTCGTTTTAGGGGCGTTTCCTTTTTTTAATTTTTTTTTTACAAAGCTGACTCAGCACATCCGCATACCTGTAATCCCCACGTAATGCACATCATCATTTTTGGACATATTTTGATGACGGGTGAGAGGAAACGTTGAACAGACAAGAAAGCTTTATCCAGCGAAAGGTCAAAATCACTCATAACTTCTTCTTCTCAGGAACGCAGATGTATGCTGCCAGGTAGTTAGATTTAACAAGGAAGTTGAGGTTCCTCAGGATATTGGACTCTGGCAAACACAGTCCGGTTTGTTGCAGAGTAGAACCAATGAAATAATGTTAAAAGAAAAAAATACAGTTTTTGCTGACATTCATAACGAAAACGGATGGCCGCCTATTCAGCAAACCCAAGCACTTGCAAGAGGCATAGATCCTCATGAACCCCAGCATGGACGGGGTCTCATGAGGATATATGATTCTCGCTGGTCCCACTTGCTTTTTTTTTTTCTTCTCAGACTTGATATAAAGATTAGTGAACGTGTGTTGAACTTCCGATTTGCAAGCGAAGACATTCGTCATGTTGGTACCACCCACGGCAATATTCTTACCTCAGAGGTTATCATCGTACAGGATTAGGAAACGGAAATCGCGCTCCTCCGAATGCCAGAGGAGTGATGCATTTCTGTGATATCATAGGTCGGACTTAGTCCCGGCCTCGCTAGGGGTGGCGGTCTGTGGCGCAGTGGTTAAGGCGCCTGCCACCAATGCTAAAGGTGCGAGGTTCGATTACGGGTTCCGGCGTCGGATTTTTCTCCTCTAGTAAGTGTCACCGTTAATTCGGGCGGACCGTCGGGGGTTCTTTCTCCGGGTACTCCGGCTCTTCCTCCCCCACGACTTTGGTATCAGTTTCAGCCCACTTTATCAAATTTCAAATACAAACGATTTCGAATTTCCAAAAACTACAGTAGCTCGCTTGAGCTTGCCCTTAGCACCACGTGAATGTTCTGTGTTTATGTACAGTGTGTGAGTGAATGCGTGTGATTCACGTGAGCGTGCTCGTTGGGTTCAGTTCGCGGCGGCGCTTTGAGCCGATTTTCAATTGGGATAAAGCGCCTATTTAATGCGCTTATTATTATTATTATTATTATTATAAATGCCGTGAAGAGAGCAGAAGAGGGAGGGCCCTAGGGGGGATTGGTTGTCATAACTCATTCAACCCGACGGCCGTATTTCCCAAATGTAATGACTATGCACCAGTTGCAGGAGATGGATCGACCATGATAATTCAAAGGCAGTGCCAGATTAGCTTGGCGCCGACAGGCGCCAAGCTAATCTTGCACTACTCCGCATGACCCTTGAATTATCATGGTCGACTAGGCGCCATGCTAATCTGTCACTACCCTTGAATTATAATGGTCGACTAGGCGCCAAGCTAATCTGTCACTACCCTTGAATTATCATGGTCGACTAGGCGCCAAGCTAATCTGTCACTACCCTTGAATTATCATGGTCGACCCATATCCTGCTGTAGTGCGTCAGGCTGAATGGGTTAAAGTCCCAAGGACACATCGGGCGGATATGTTCATCTGCCAACCGCCCTCTTGTCCAGCTGCAGAGTGTGTTTCTGAAATCTTTGTTAACTCATTCTACCCCAGACACACCACAGCATGATAAGGATCAACCATGATAGTTCAAGGATGATGCCAGAATAGCTTGGCGTCTATGGGCGCCAAGCTATTCTGGCATCACCCTTGAACTATCATGGTCGATCTGTGTCCTGCACTGCAATGCAGTCTTCAGAGGACAACGGCAAAATTTAAGGATTTCGGTGTTGGGGTAGAATGGGTTAATTCAACGTCAACTAGCCCCGGCCGCCCAAGAAACACGGACACAGTGCGGCGATTTCGTCTGACTATGTAGACATCCGTGCTTTCTATAATTCTTTGGGCTATTGAGTAAATTCTGCTTGTAATTATATCAATGACAATAACGGAAAATGCCAGCTAGTTTATCTGTTTTCTCAGATATAACTTTCCGGTGAGAAATCGTAGCGGACGTCTCGTCTGTTTCACTAGAGAAGCGATTCGCTTCGCGTGTTTCCTGCTGTCTCTTCTCCGCTCGTGTTTGTGTGTGGGAAAGAAATCAAAAGTACATACACACATATATACAGTAATTCATTACTAATGGGTATAAAGAGCTCTTTAATGTGGCAATACGATCATATTTTGCGTTTACTTCTGACAAATGCAAGTATCTAGATTATACCTGCAAGGGTTTTCTTTAAGTCAAGCAAATGCATGAATATTAAATTGATTGTTATACAAACTATCAGTTAATGTGTCAAAGCAAGGAAACCCTTATGGAGTGGGCCAACGTATAGGCCACCTGAGAATATCTACGCGGTGGCAATGCTTAGTATAACCATCGTCCAATATCAAACGAACTGACGTGTAGACATACTATGAACGATAGCTAAAAAGTGAATTTGTAATTAACCCCTGTACTGCGGTGAAAATAAATTGGACACCTAGTCGCAGGAGTTATAGATCATCATGAGCCTGTGCAGTTTCGGCGGGCTCATGAGGATATGTAAACTGACGAGCAAAAGAAACATGTGACATTTTCGGAACCATCGAAAACATGTCAGTGTTTCCGATGGTTCCGGAAATGTCGCATTTCTTTTGCCGCTCCACAGTATACCTCTTGCTGAAACCACTTTGTATCAATGTTCCTTCGAAGGCTAGGGACTCTTTAGTGTTGACTTTACGATGCTTTCAAAAACACGATCTGCGTCAGATGTCTTTGCATTTGTTAATTTCTGATCTTTTCCAAAAGTCGCATGCACGGCAAGAAGGGGTTTAGCGGTGTTCCACGTTCTTTCTTGCAATAGGTGCGCATTTACCGGAGGTATTTTAGGCGAAAAATTAAACATTTTATGAACCCCCTTAAATCACAACCTGCCGTCTGCAAAAGCATACGTTTGTCGGCCCGGCCTGTGTCTCCAGACTTCCCGGTGAGCGAAAGGTCCTCGGGCCGATGTCAGCCGCAGTTGGCTCGCGCTGCGCGCGATCCGACTTCGGCTGACATCGGCCCGAAGACTGTTTACTTACCGGGCTTGCTGTGTCGCCTCTCGTACTCGTTTAATGGTTGGGTAATTCGAAAGGTCAGACAGCATAAAAGGGGTCAGGGGGGAATCATAATGGGATACAAGAAAGCACAAGTGAAAACATCGGCAACATTTTCTTTGGAATGACCATTAGGCATAGCTCCGAATGCTTTTCATTCCGACGCCAGCTGCAGAAGATGAGGTCATTAGATAGTACTCTTGCGCTACCACGATACCGCCGTGAGATGGCTTCAGCCTGCTCGGCGTTAAACTGAACTAACTAAGTAACTCACTCACTCACTCACTCACTCACTCACTCACTCACTCACTCACTCATCAATTAAGATGTCACGCTAAAATTATCACTTGAGAATTTAAAGAGGAGTTTCGGAGTCCCATGTTCTCATTCCTCTCCATCGGATTGTCAGCTTTTTATTACCCAGAACACAAATAATCCAGTTACGTCGTGGGACATCACGCTCTCCACCCCCACCCCACCCCCTCCCCTACCACCCATTAATCTAACTACCCACAAACATCCTCGGTACCTTTTACTGGAGAGCAGCTGGGACCTCATACCGCTGGACAGCCAGATGGACCACACTGTGTTAGGGCAGGGCCGAGCTAGGATGCTTGAGCCCTCCCCCCCGGCCCCCCAACCCCCACCCCATCCACCGCCCCTACACAAACTTCTGGATCCGCCGGTACGCTGTGCTGTTTAACCTTTGAGATCATCGTGCATGAGACATGCATTAGATATGTCGCGAGGGTTGGAGGGTGGAAACGTGTCTTGTGTTGTTGAAAACACTGACTCACCTGCGGCTAGGACATATTATAATGATAGGCATTAAAGTATAATAAAAGCCTTTTCATAATTACGTGTGCTGGTCTGTGATTTTGGACCTTACGGCTTTCAGCCGTAAAGTCCAAAATCACAGACCAGCACACATGTAGTATGCCTGTCATGAGAATAGTAAACGTCTTCCTATCGTGATGTCCCCATCACAAACCATGCCGTGCAAACGGTGTTTTATGTCGGTGGTATGTTGGGAAGTTTAAAGTCACTTTAGGCTTTCACGTAAGGTCTAGTTGGCGTTGGGTCTTCAGCCTAATCTAATTTATTTCTTTATATATATATATATATATATATATATATATATATATATATATATATATATATATATATATATATATATATATATATATATTATATATATATATATATATATATATATATATATATATATATATATATATATATATATATATAAAATTTCTGCATATATATATTTTCTTTCTTTCTTTTTGTTGGTTTTGTTATCCGCTAGATTGTTCCTACATTCGTTGGTTCGTTCGTTGGTTTTCAGTTTGATCATTTGTTCCGACGTTCGTTCATGATACATTCTTGTTCGTTGACGTTCATTCTTTTGTTCTCTGTGTTGTTTGGTTTAAACGGTTTGTGTGGGCGCGCGCGCATGTGTGTGCGTTTTTGCGTGCATTTATTTCACCGTATCCCATAGATCTGCCCATTTATATGTGAGCGCGTGCCTGCCTGCCTGCCTGTCTTCGGTCTCTGCATCTGTCTGTGTTTGCTTTTCCCGAATTAGTGCACACATTCCAATGACGCAAACACACGCCGGCCAACCTGTTGGGAAGCCACTGACCTTTCTGTCGTCTGCTGCCGGGCCCCTCCCTTTTTGTGGGAGGATAGGCGGGCCGGGGCCAATTGTACTTGGATTTAAAATCCAGGTCCAGGTTTTAGAGACATAGATCCTCATAAGTCCCCGCATCCGCGGGGGCTCATGAGGATCTATGCCTCTTGCTGGCTCGACCATTTCGTGGTTTTGCGTACCGCCGGAGATTATTCGCCACTTCTGACGGAAATAGTGACGGAAATGATGACACTTCCACAGATTTTATTTTTCAGCTCCAAAAAGGACATAGATTTGCATGAGCTCCTCATGATGCGGGGCGTTTGAGACTCTGCGTCTCTTTCTGGCGTAATTAATGTATATGATCTTCAAACAGAAAAGGTGGGCGAGGCTTCGGTCGTTCATCGACGATGGCCGAAAAAAGGGGGGATAATAGTGTATTGTGGGAACGTGCCATTCATCATGTCAGTCAGAAGGGAAATACCCGATGTATTCCGGTAGCAGGGCCGGACCTGGGAAAAGTCGATGGGGGGGGGGGGGGGTTACAGATTCAGTATAAAGCGAAGGCGCGAAGCGCCGAGCCTTCTAGGGGGGTCCGGGGGCATGCCCCCCCGGAATTTTTTTTTTTCAAGGATGCAAAATGGTGCAATCTGGTGCAATCTGAGCCTTGAAAAAGCCATTTGTGATGGTCTGGGGACTTTGAGCTTTTTGAACAATCGAACTGACAAACTCTGGGGTACAAAAATTATCACCTACCCCTCCCTTAAAAAAAACACCCACACCCACACACACACACACACACACACACACACACACACACACACAAACATTTATTTATCAACAGAGATGTTTTGTATACTATTATTATTCACTACTTTTCGTTGATCGTTAACGGTATAAAGCTTTACCTTGTAGTTTATGAACATCAGGGCCCTGCTTTCACTTCAGTTCAGTCTTGCTGCACTAGGTTCCTCAGCATTAGTACCATTTGTGAATTGTATCTTCTGGCAAAACAGTTCACTGCCTCTTTGAAGTCAATATCAACATCCCTGTGCACTTTCAGTAAAGCAAGTGCATTGAGTCTCTGTTGCCCCATTGTAGAGCGCAGGTAGTTTTTCAGGTTGCGCAACTGACTGTTTGAACGCTCACACTCGGCAGTAGTGACAGGCAGGGTGCAAAGGTTCTTTAGCATGATGAACAGGTTGAGATAAAAATCCCTGTCACAGTGTTTCAGTGCTTCTGATGCCGTGGATGGGATGATAGCTGTCGCATTCTCAGCAGCACTTCGCCATTTGCAAACCCACCGTTGGTATTCTGCATTAAGGGTAGCGTTGTCTGGTAGGTCAGACTCCCACAACATTGCCAGTGTCTTCACCCCTTCTGGAACCTGCATGAAACCATCCTGGTTGTCTATTAAAGTGCTTGGCACCAGACAGAGACCATCAACTGCTAGGTCAGCATTTTTGAACCTCGAGTCCAATTCGGTTGACAGGTGTTCCAAGAAAGGAATGGCAATGCTAATCTTGAAATATTCTTCTGGAGTGGCCGCAGGTTGGTTGTCACGGAGAGTCTGGCGGGATGCTTGACGAGGAACAACAACATCAGTTGTCAAAGCATTTGCCATTTTGCTGACTTCACCAAACCAGGCAACGAACGCTGTGTCGACATCTCTTCTAATAGAAGACATGCAGTTACTGACCTCTTTGATTTCCCTGTAGGCATCGACAACATCTTTTGTTCTTTTCTGGAGCTTCACTGTCAAGGGTTTTAAGTAACGCAAACAATTGCGGACGACAACGAATGCAACGAGGAAAACACTGCTGCTCAAGGTGTGGAGAAAGCCAGTTGCCTTGGTCAATGTCTCACTGTCCCAATTGTCACTGTCTTCACACATTTGTCCCAAACAGTCGTGAACAACCAGGAAGAGAGATGTGTAAACCTCCAGTGCTTCATGTTTTTCTACCCATCTTGTTCTGCACAGATCAACAAGCTTTGTCTTTGTCGTGTCAGGCTGAGATGCTTCGATGGTATCTTCAAGTTTTCGTTGTCTCTTTGGAGAGTTTGAGAAAAACAGTGACAGTTCCCTCAGTGCTCCCATCATGTTCTTCACTGCAGGCAAGCCGCATGCTTTTACAATGCAGAGACTCAAGCTATGGGAAGCACAGTGAAAGTACAGTGCTTTGTTGTTCCTTGCTTGAAAACGTGCCTGCACTCCTTTAAACTTTCCTGCCATGTTTGCGGCCCCGTCATAACCTTGTCCTCTAACATTGTTGAAATCAAGCCCCCACAAGCCCAGACACTCAACAATCTTGTTGTAAAGTGTTTCACCTGTGGTATCTCTGCACTGGACAAAAGCCAGGAACTCTTCACGAACTTTCAGACTTCCATCGACGAATCTCAATATAATTGAAAGTTGTTCCCAGTTTGAGCTGTCTGTGACTTCGTCAGCAAGCACGGTAAACTGTTTTGCTGCAATAATTTCTGCAAGAATCTTGTTGCGGATCTGATCACCAAGAACCTCTATCAGTCTGTTTTGTGTACTTTTTGAAATGTATGTGGCCTTCTTATCGCATGTATCTAGATGTTTCCGGAGAGTTTCATCTCCTGCATTGATGCACAGATTCAAAAGGGCATTGAAATTGCTTCTGTTCTCACTCTGAAGAATGCCATCATCACAGTTGCCCCTCAGAACTAACCCCTGTCTTCCACACACTTCAACAATCCTGAAGAGGCTTGTCAGAACTTGTCGATTTGCAGCGATGTTTTCTGCATTTTTCTGTTTGATTTCACTGGCGATGCTCTGCTCTGGTTTATCCATGATTGTCAAAAACTGCTCTCCATTTGCCATTGCATCTTTGTGGTATTGTAATAACGAGTGCTTTTTGATCTGATCACAGGCTTTATTCCAGTTCTTGCATGGCGTCTTCACAAACTTGCCCAGGTTTTCAGTAGACTTTGCAAATAATAGGCAATACTTGCAGTAAGCCCCATCCTCGAAAGGAGAATACACAAGCCAGGAGTACTTTTGCAACCACTCATGCTGAAATTTTCGGTTCTTGTTGTTTATCACTGTTGTTGGAAACTGAAAACCAGGTGATGGTCTCCAGTGTTGCCTTAGAAGATGCTCCTTGTCACGGCTTGACAGTGAAACGACTCGCGTGTGTTTCTTGAAAACTTCACCAAAATCGATATTTTTGTTGCTGGTGATCTGAGAGGAGAAATCTGAAGAGTCAGAAAGCAGGCTCACATCAGGCTGGTTGGTCATTGGCATGGCAGAGGATTCAGAAAGCAGGCCCCCGGCAGGCTGATCAATGCTTGAGGAGGAGTCTGAAATACAAATAAAAGTTGGGTCTATGAGAAGTCTGAAATACTAAAACGATTGTGTGTGTACCTGTGAGAGAGAGAGAGAGAGAGAGAGAGAGAGAGAGAGAGAGAGAGAGAGAGAGAGAGAGAGAGAGAGAGAGAGAGAGAGAGAGAGAGAGAGAGAGAGAGAGAGAGAAAGAGAACAATGAACAATGAACAATGAACCTTTATTTTCCAACGGTAGAAGTTATTGGTAACAGGACCAGTTTTCAAACTTGCCGTTGCTACATCTACTACATAAGTGACATAGACATGTAAACATACACATACCACACACTGCTGCATGCACTGCTGCATTCGCTTACGCACGCACGCACGCACCACGCACATACACACACACATACCCACACACGCACTCAGGTACGCACGCATGCACATCACAACTCGCGCATGCACGCACGCACACACACACACTCATGTACACCGCAATTCAGTACGCATGCACACACGCACGAACACACACACACACACACTTACACACTCACGCACTCAGGCACATACGCACAAAAACAAACACACGCTCTCGGACACGCATTCCTACCCGCATACGCGTACGCACAAAAATATAAAATGAGTAAAAATACAAAGTAAAGCAATAAACAAAGAATCATTAAGTACATTAAAGTTCATACAGCAAGGGCAAATATGTATGCAGGTGCTATCTCCCCCCCCCCCCTCTCTCTCTCTCTCTCTCACGCCGACACACACACACACATACACACACACACAGCATGCACGCACGCGCACACACACACACACACACACACACACACACACACACACACACACACACACACACAGAGTCACACATACTGAGAGAGAGAGAGAAGAGAGAGAGAGAGAGAGAGAGAGAGAGAGAGAGAGAGAGAGAGAGAGAGAGAGAGAGAGAGAGAGAGAGAGAGAGAGAGAGAGAGAGAGAGAGAGAGAGAGAGAGAGAGAGAGAGAGAGAGAGAGAGACCTGCAACAAGATAATTACATTTAAAGCACATATATGTCTTCGTTTACACACTTCAGTCAAGCTTAGATATATATTTATGATCTGAAATAACAGCTTTTCTTTTTAGACCCCTCCCCCCAAATGATGGACAAAATCTTTGCTACCTTATGACTCGTAGAGTCTTCTTAGGCTAATGATAGCCAATGGAACACACCAGTCATTTTGTTTAATATTAATTATTAAATTGAAACACTCAATCACGTATCAATTTCAGGTTGTATTTAATTTTTTTTTTTTTTGAGATGGGGGGGGGGGGGGGGGGGCGGGGCAGTAAATTACTCACCAACACTGCTTTTACTTGTTCCCATGTCACTGTTTCGAACTCCACTGCCAGTGGTCTCACTTTGGGTTGATTTTTGTCTCTTTCGAGGAACTGCATCATCTGCCGTTTAGAAAAACAACTTTTATTATTATTATTATTATTAAAGGTTTTCTTATATAGCGCTTACCTGTAAACAGCTCTAAGCGCTTTACAATTTACTCAACAACAACAAACAAAAAGAAAAAAAAACCAAAAAAACAAAAACAAAGACATAACATAAAAATTAAAACATGAAATTATCCTAAAAGCAACAACAAAAATGTAAAATAAAATAGAACCGTCTTTTCAACATCTTATATATGATTATGCATTGCAGGTGTTAACACGTCTACTACAATTTTATAATAATAATTTAATATAAAAAACAGTGGTTTTCTGATTAGTTCTTAGCTTATTTTAAATTTCATCAACAAAAGGCCTAAGGGTGAATAATCTTATTTTGTAGCACGCTGTTCACAGGCATAGGAACTGTTAACAAATTTGCTGATTTTCAGCAGTTGGCAAAATTTCAGCACATTTTTATTTTCCATTTTATTATGTGAAAAAGGCAGTGGTTGGGATGCCGTCATGATGGCTTCTTGTCGTTCCAAAAACCGAAGTCGTCATGACGGTTTCGCACCCGGAAAGGATATGTTGCCGTCACAATTGATGGCGACGCTGTCAAAGTGGTGTCAGATAGGCTATGGTTTCCATAGTCAGCCATCAAGACGGTTCTGTTCTGCTCTCCGAAGAGATTTACGTCACAATACATAGCTAGTAAGCTGCACTAGTGAAAACGATACCTTATAACTTAGCCCTTGGTTTTGTTATTGAAAACGATATTTTGCCGTCCAAAGATTTTTTTTTATAAATATAAAAGCAATATTGATCATTGATGCCGATATCTTTATTCTTTAAATTGACATTTTTAAAGTTATATATCATAATACTTTGTGAAATAAATTTTAGGCTATGCATTACTTTAATTGTTACCTGTTTTGGTATTTTAATAAGTGGGGCTGTTTTATATCTATGATATTCATTATATGCAGCTAGTATCAGCTCCTACAGCATAGGCTACACTCACAGGAAGGAAGTACCGGCGCCATCGCCACGTGCTCATTTGAATCGAATTCGGAATGGGTGAATTTTACCTAGTTCTACTGACTACATTTCTTTTATGAGACAAAATTGGATTTAAAAATGTACCCACCTTCTGAAATGGAGCTTGATGAAAACCAACATGACAGTCGCCTACTGCCATCAGCATCTGTTTTTTTTCAGTTTCGGCATTTTCGAGGAGACAGCAAAAGTGAAGTGTTACCAAAGAAAATAGATCTAGATTTAAACTTCCCCCCACAAACCTTAATGACGTCAGACATCTTTTCACTGATCTTTCTCGGAAAGACATGCACTGAAGGAAAGCAACTCTTTTGGATACCTGGTCGATTCAACGGAAATCCATTTCAACGATGTTTTTGGACGATTCAACGATGGTCGTTTCAACGGATGTTCGTTACAACGAATTATCATAATTATCAACTTAGCGTCTTAATTAATCTTTCTAAAAAGTCGTTTTTGGGGGATTAGGGCTGTATCAAGGTGAAGGCGCTGGAAGAGGCTTGTGGCCAGAACAAGAAAATATGGCTGCATTTACTAATTTAGGGTTAGGGGTTGGGTTACTTGGTTGTTTCAACGGGAAAACGTTTTGGACGTTTAAACGGATCCCTTGAAATGGATTTCCGTTGAATTGTCTATAAATAACTCTTTGTGCCTTGGATCAAAAGTGACTAAAAACTGCAATGTTTTAAAAACAATAAAAAAATAATAAAACTTTGGAACTCCCTTTGCATAAAAAAAATTCACTGTTCTTTTTTTTTTTTTTTTTTTTAGTTGGGAGGGGGGGTTCCGGAACCCAGGTAACCCCCCCCCCCCTGGGTCCGGCCCTGGGTAGCATGACATTAGTATTTTTGGCTGTCTCATCACATTGCCGAAATGTTTATGCAATCACGGACATATTCCTGTACAGCAGAGCCTGTTTTCAGCGACCACCACTGGTCACCTGTCATTATTGAAAGACCATCATTTACGTGGCTGTAGCCGCCTAAATGGTGGTCTTTAACCCATATCACACTGAGGCTAAAAGCTTCAAATTTGTACACTGCCATATGCAAGCTACATTATAGTACTTACAGATATGGATATAGACCAATGGCTTTAGCTCAGTCAAGGGTGGTGCCAGAATAGCTTGGCGCCTACAGGGGCGCCAAGCTATTCTGGCACTACCGGCCTTGAACTATTTTAGTCAAACTTATTTCACACACTAGTGTAACCCGAATCATAATGGTTAATGACGTGTGACGCGTTTTGCCCTTCAAGACTCGACTACTCGTGAATGACCACTTCTTTTCTTGCACACACAAAAATGATTGCTCAAAACAGTTTGGTCAAAAACAGGTTCTATTGCCAATTTATTTGTTGATATTTACTGATATTTAAACACTCTGGGTCGCGAGGTTTAAATCCCACACGCGAGGTATTGTCCTCCGTTTGAGATCTTCATTACAGGAGACAGAACCACCATAAAGGCTGAATCGCCAATAGTAGAATAGCTTGGCGTCTCGTGGTAGTGCAGCCCCTTCTCATGCGGATGGTAAGTTAACACGATCCAACTGCAAGAGACATAAACCCTTATGAGCCCCCGCAGTCGCGGAGGCTCATGAGGTGTTATGCTTCTTGTTAGTCCTGTGCGTGTTCCTTATGCCTACTTTTGTCCCACTTCACATCTGTTTTCTTCACGCGAATGTAGGTCAGTGTGCAGTCGGTTTTTTTTTTTCGTGATCACTGGCAGCGAAGGGGTTAAGTTAGTAAGTTAGTTAGTTATTACTAGGGTTTAACCCGTTCAGTGCCAGTCGAAGCAGACTGTGTTTCTGCAATACTCGTTAATTCAACACCAGAATACCCTAGCTGTCCCAGGAGCATGGACTCAAAGTGGTGCCCCGCATGAGGCATAGATCCTCATGCGCCCCCTGAATTGCGGGGGCTTATGAGGATCTATACCTTTTGCATTTGGAATGGTGTTCACATTTTTCTCGGCACTGAGCGGGTTAACCGAGGCCATCTCATGGCAGCCTTATGATAGCGCAGTAAGGGTGCCGGGACAGTTTGGCGTCTAGAAGCTTCAGCTAAATTGTTCGTTTGATATCTTGTTGTAACATGACTGGGATGAAAGCGGTGGCGTAACCCAAGGACTGATTCTGGCGATACCGCTCGGTGGAAAAGACGCGTAACTACGTCATTACGTAACTACGTCATTACCTAACTACGTCATTACCTAACTAACTCATTACCTATCTACGTAACTACGCGTCCTTTCCGCCGAACGGTACTGTCAGCAGCAGGCAACCCAATGCGAAAAGGTCATAGGGCCGACTCGGTAGCCGTTGGCCCGCGCACGGCCGTGCGCGGGCCAACGGCGGCCGACGTCGGCCCTATGGCCTTTTTGCGCATTGGGGAAGGGATTACCACAAGTCGACGCGTATGATTAAATCACGTGGCGAGAAATAGTGTCAACGGCATGAACAGTTTGTGAGTAGATGTTATTTCAGTGGACATCGACTTAGTTCCGTCGATTACTGCGGCAGAATTAGTCCAGAAAATAGAATGATGAGGTGAAAAAAGCAATAAAGATGTCTTTGCCCATTCAGTGTCCGTTCCCCACCTTCCCTTGATATAATGTGTGCCTTTTATCTAGCCGGATTGTGTTTAACTCATTCAGCCCCGACAAACCACAGCAAGACATGGATCGAGCATGATAGTTCAAGGGTGGTGCCAGAATAGCTTGGCGCCTATGGGCGCCAAGCTACACTAGCACCATCTTTGAACTATCATGCTCGATCTGTCTCTAGAATTGTAATACAGTCCTCTAGAGGGTAACTTCAAAATTTGGGGAAATCGGTCCTCGGGTAGAACGTGTTAAACCTTTTTTTTTTTTTGCTGTAGGTAGCGATTGTTGTTCGAAGTGATTCCTCAGTGCAGGAGTCACCTAGGACGAAAATCGCTACCGATAGCCAAAAAAGGTGTTTGAACTCTGTGTACCCACTCCATAAAGTTGTCTCTTCTTTGACTATGTACCTATCTATATACTATATACTATTATACTATATAAAAAGCAACTTAATGTTCACGAATTTGCTTGATATACTGTCTTTCAAAAACTCTTGCAGGTCAAAAAGATACACTAATGTCGATAGTTGCATTTGTGTAAACAAAAACGCAAAGTATGTTCATACTGCCAAATTAACTAATTGTACCTCAAGACCGAAATCCCCAAATTTTGCCGTTGTCCTCTGAAAACTGCATTGCAGTGCAGGACACAGATCGACCATGGTAGTTCAAGGGTGATGCCAGAATAGCTTGGCGCGCATAGACGCCAAGCTATTCTGGCATCAAATTTGAACTATTATGGTCGATCCATATCTTGCTGTGGTATGTCTGGGGTAGAATGATTTAAAAAGCCCGTATGCCCAATAATAATGAAACAACTTGAGTCAGAGTGCGCACGTACTCTCGAAATTTCTTTCCCATACAAACACATGAACGGAAAACAAACAGCAGCTAACATGCGAAGCGAATCACTGTACTAGTGAAACTGACGAGATGTCCGCTAGCATTTATCACAAAAGCGATAACCTGAGAAAAGAACTAAATAGTAATCACCTGCTGTCATTTTTCAGAAGAAAGATTTACTCAATAACATGTATGATTATGGAAAACACTGACATCTACTAAGTCAGACGAAATCGCACACTGAGTCGATAGTCCGATAAGAAGTCGTCTGCCAGTGTTTTGTCTAAACACTGCAATCGGCCGCTAACAGAAGGACTCGATGTAAAGTTTGGTTCTGGTTCAATACATCATACTGGACCAAATGTTGCTTCATATAGCGCCAACAACAGACAGATGTAATTACTTGGCCACAATCAAAATGTCCTCGTAATTACAGACAGTTTATTCACACACTCACTTCAAATCAGTCTCACTGAGTGATATTATTAACCGAATCAGTTATCATATTGGCGAAGGATTTGTTTCCGTTCTTTGGCAGCGGAACACGCGGGAGCTCGCAAACCTTGCGGATAAGGAATCTATGGGAATCGCTCACTCATCGGATTCTGAAATATGTCGGCCATTCACAGCTTGCACGTGTGTGATGCAACTGATTTGGCATTTTGCGGTTTGTAGTCATTTGCTTACGTTGTATCGCATGACGTGTGTTTAATACCGCGCAGCGACAAACGTTTTTCATCAACAGGAAGCACAAACCCGCATGACTGAATCTGCACAGTCTGCAGAACACATGAGGATCACCAAAGTAAATCTTTTATGGTCTGAGATTTTGCTTAGAAAACTGCTGTAAAAAAACTGGGCCAACAGAGGCGGACCATTGCCGATTCAAAGTCACAGATCCCCAGATTCCTTTGACGAAACACGCATACAAAGTGGTTTCAGTAAGAAGATAGATCCTCATGAGGGTCTATGTCTCTAACTTTTTTTCCCTGGCTGTAAGTATGAAAGAGTCAAATGTATTTATTCTTTGGGGGTGGGGGATGTGGTGGGGGATGGGGAGGGGGGGGGGGGAGGGCGTTCTAACTTTTTGTCTGGGGCATTTAACCTGAAATAAATGGCGCTCAAAGGCCAAAATTTGCTTCCCACTGGCCGGAAAATCAGAAAAATCGGAGATGAGGGGGGGGGGGGATGGAAGGGGGGCGTGTTGAGGCGGCGGAAGGGGGAACCGAGCCCGAGGGCCTTTTGCTTTCTGGGCATCAGCGAGCGTGGCTTCAGTCACCGTCGCAGACTGACATCGGGCATGTGTTTTCAGTCGCGTGTATATGGTGGTCTATAGGCATACATGCATGTGTGCAGCAGACGGCCACACGTCGTTCGGATAAAGGGATCCGAAGTATCAGTGCTATCATGCTGAAAGCTGAGGTGGCATTTGTCAGTCAGCTTCACACTATGGTGCCTAAGTAACGGTGCTGGAAGGGCAAACGACGAACGTTCATGTGCAGACTTAACACATTCTGCTCCAGGACCGAAATCCGCAAATTTTGAAGTTGACATCTGAAGACTGTATTGCACTTCTGGAAAAAGATCGAGCGTGATAGTTCAAGGGTTGTGCCAGAATAGCTTGACGCCCACAAGATCGAGCGTGATAGTTCAAGGGTTGTGCCAGAATAGCTTGGCGCCTATGGGCGCCAAGCTATTCTGGCACAACCTTTGAACTATCACGCTCGATCCATGTCTTGCCGTGGCGTGTCGGAGTTGAATGTGTTAATCAGCCCGTTCACTGACAGTCGCACTCTGTGTTTCTGAATCTCAGTTAATTCAACGCCAAAGAGCCTTAGACGTCTAACTTAACTGTCTTAACTGGGCGAGACAAACCCGAACCTCGTCTCGGCGATCTCCTGAGACAGTCTCGGCGAGACCCCCGAACCACCCCTTGCCCTTAATTAGGTTCGGCGAACCGTCCCAGACAGGATCGGCGAGATCCTCGAGACGTGTCTCTGCGTGTCTCGGGCCGGCCTTTTGTCTTGCCGATTGCGCGCAGCAAATCTGCCCGAGACACTCTGAAAAAGTGAACGCTCTTTTCTGCCGGAGGAAAGATTTTCAGTCAACATGGCGAACCAGCAAGAATTCGTTCATTGTCGGCATTGATTTATCTGAAGAAGATTGCTTAGTCTTTGTTGAAATTTGGGAGACTTTTTCAAAAGGAAACAAATGTAACTAATGAACTATTATACTGTATGCGGGGCTCTTGAACCAGTGTATGAAATGCACCTTGCTGGTGTCTTTGCAACACGTAGGGCAGTGTTGCCCTAGCGTTCTTTGTCTTTCTGCTGCCCCTTCCTTCTCGCTTAGGACATACAGCGCTAGAACAACGCTAAATGAATCTTCTGCATCTTCTTCTAATTCACGAGCGGACGCCATTGTTGCTGATCAACTTTCGTCTGGTTCGGCGCAGCTAAAAATAGACCCGGTTAAGAAATAAAAATAAAAAGAGTTCGCCGTGACCGCCCGATCTTCTGTCTCATCTCGGCTGGTCTCGGGGAGACCCAATTCAGAAAGAAACCACATTTTGACCGAACGACGAACCTCGGTTCGCCGAGACATCGTCACGCTCAGTTAAGACAGCCCTTAAGAAACATGGTGTCAATAAGAGCGATAGAACCTCTGAAGCCGCCGCAACTGCGGGGGCTCATGAGGATCTATACCTCTTGCAGTTGAAAGGTGCTCAAATTATTCTCGGCAGTGAATGGGGTTAATCTGGCTCAATCCATGATCTACCATGGTCCACCCATCTCAGGTTCTGCAACTGGGACGATCATTGTATTATCAAAATGGGCACCTTAACGTCGAATTATGAAGATTCTTCCAGTTGCGTGTTCACTTTTTCTCGGCAATGAAAGGGTTCATTGATTTTTCTTCTTCTTCTTTTTTCACCTGCATATTTAAGACATCGTTTGTACCCTCGACGTCTTTGATTCAAACCCGCAGATCACCGAACATTTCTACAAAAAAAATCTTCCTTTTTTTCCCCAAGAGGTTTTTCATAATCCTGCCCTATATATCGTCCATCATTTCGCTGATCTTGCAAAGTATCAAGCGTGCCTTACGAGTTACGCCTGACAAACATCTCATTGAGCTGGGCAGGAAGTTTCCAAGCGGTGGAAGCCTGCACGTTGTTAGGAAACTAACAACTTGAAACTTTCAAGCAGTGTACCGTACCAACCCCCATTGTGATTACCGCGGCTCCTCAAGCACCAGGCTGACCTCTCCCAGGCGCTTTATAAGATCCGTTCGTTATCAAGAAGCTCGTGACCCCGCAGGGGTGGAACATAGCTGGCGTTTTCAAAGCCTGCTTCCCCAATGCTTATGGCCCCGCAGGGTTGGAAGCTGGAGTTTTGAAAACCTGAGACATTATATAATTATGTGCACATCTGCCATTTACTTTTTTGAGCAGTGCGACATGTGTCTGTTTTCTGTTTAACCTGTTCAGTGCCTAGAAATTTGAACACCGCCCAACTGCAAGAGGCATAGATTCTCATAAGCCCACGCACTTGCGTGGGCTCATGAGAATCTATGCCTCTTGTTGCCACCACTTTGAATCTTTAAATCCACGTTCCTCGGGACAGCTTTTCTTTTTAGGTGGCGGGGAGGGGGGGGGGGTGTTTGTTGTTGTTGTGCCGAACGAAAGAAGATTGCAGCAGGCACTGAATGGGCTAAAGGTCATTTCATATTGACTAAAAACTTTCTTATGTGTACGCACACATGCACATGCAGAGCGCGCCTCGGTTAACAGGACATACACACGCGTGCACACACAAAAAGTGTCAGTATATGTAAACAGTCATGAGAGGAAAACCTCAATATTTAGCCACCAACAAAGCAGCAACAAAAGGCGATAACTATCCCAGGAACCGCTAGCAGACCGCAGCAGACGGCCGGGGCCCAGGCAAGACAGCGCCACCCTGAAGCCCTTTTCCCACCGCGCAAAGGGTCATCGGGCCGACCTCGGCCGCAGTTGGTCCGCGCACGGCCGTGCCGTGCGCGGACCAACTGCGGCCGAGGTCGGCCCGATGACCTTTTACGCGG